>VYZP01040347.1:0-16866 GCA_013400635.1 Hypocryptadius cinnamomeus
ATCCAGGGCAGCCACAGCTGCTCTGGGCAGCATCTTTGGAGCCACTAGTGCCACTAAATCCAATCTGCCTTTAATGACTCTACAAAAGTTACACGGTGCAATCTTCTGTTAAATGTCCCTTTTGTTCCAAGCCATTTATTTCTGGGACAAGAATCTCAGAGGTAGAGCTCAAATAGCGACATCAGGAAAAAAATCTGGATTGAAAAAAGTAAAATAACTAAACCGCAGGAAACAGTTCGTCACATTTATAAGGCACTTTCCATTTCTGTGACCTTCCTACACCTTTAATACTGCAAAGTTTGGAGAAATTAATGACATGTGACTTTTGACACGTGTCCAAAGGGCATATGGAGCACATTCCACAGTGACCACACACAGACTGGCACCAGAGAGGAGCCAGCACTGCTTTCCAGCTTTTCACAAATCAGAATTCCTGTCTCTGAAAGGATCTGGATCAATCATCTGGGAACTCATCTATTTGCCACTTCTGCCATAATTTTCTTCTGCCTGCTTTAGGCTGTTTGGAAAGCTGAGCCTTTACAAGAGCTGTGCCAGGGTCAGCCCCAGGCAGGAGGAGGAGCTTTCCACAGAGAAGTCTTGGCAGGGTTGGGCCTAAAGCCCAGATTTTCAAAGGGATTTTGCTGCCTAAAGGTGCAGCAAGGGCTCAGCAGGGTTTCCACACACTCCTCAGTTTTGGGGCTGTGAGCTCTGTTTTCAGGACGGGTGTTGGTGTTACTTGATGCAGGTTCTTGTTTGTTTTGTACACTTAAAACATTACAAAGATGCTCCAATTTGCAGTTTAAAGATAATTAAAAGAGTTCAAAAGCCGTGCTTACTTCTCAGTATGGACTGCTTTAAAAGATAAATTCTTAGTTCTGTTCTCCTGCAAATACTGATAACATGAAACATTTTCTCACTGAACATGAAAAGAGTGGTTTTGTCATTTCCAGGACACAGATAGTGGGGGACATTTTCTGTTTGGAAAATGGACAAACCTTTTCCGTGGTTTGGAAAGATCCTCAAATGTAGCACACATCAAAACAAGCATGGAGGGCTGAGATTGGTGAGCAGACAGAGATTTACACCTGGTAATGACCACAGCAGCTGGGAGTAGGAAGAAAATCCCCAGGTCTGCAGTGTTCCAGCTGAAGCAGCCCTGCTCCAGAGTGTAAATACTTGGAGAGATTTCCAAGGCAAACATACATCACTGATTAGGAGACAGGAAAGCTGAATTTTGCCACTGTTCCTACATCTGGGAACTCAGAACTAGACATAATATTTCACAGAATCCCAGATTAATTGAGGCTGGAAAATACCTCCAAGAGCACTGAGCCCAAGCTGTGACCACCAGAGCAGCACTGGGTGGGTGACACTGCCCAGCTTAGGGACAGAGCTACTGTCTGTCCTGGACTCCCTCAGCAAGGAACTGGGCAAGAAAAGCCACAATTCATGGGTTCCTGGAGTCATTTTCATCTGACAAACATGGAGAGAACAGTCCAGTCAACTCTCTTGCTGGACCTCCCCTAATATCCTTTCAGGTGACAAAACTTTCCTCACGTTGGGTGAATCTTCGATGGAATCACAGAATGGTTTAGGTTGGAAAATCTCTGAGACCATTGAGTCCAGCTGTTCCCCCAGAACTGCCCCATGTCACCAAATGCCACATCCACAAACAGGGAATCAAAGCTTCCCTCAGTCTGTAAGACAGAGCTGAGCTGTTGATTTGACAGAGCACATTTCAGCCTGTCAGACTGACAGTGCAGACTTGTGAGATCCTGAAGGAGGGGGCCAATAACAGCACATTAAAATAATTTATTGAGGACTGTTTGAACTGGATTTTTCAGTGTTATTTATAGTCTTCATAATTACCATGTGGTTAAAAGGCTCAAGCCCTCCAAAGCTGTGGAAGTCTTTGATTTGGATCTGCCAAGATGTCTTTTTCAATCATCAGCAAACAGGCAGAGTTCCTGCCATGGGATATCTGACAAGTCTGGGGAGGATTCATCATTACTCTATCACTGAATTCCCAAGTTCTTCCATCCAAACCTCTTCCATAACATAATGATCATCTGGCAGTAGCAGCAGCTCTGCTCGAATCCCTCAGTTTGATTGAGCAAACATCTGGAGGCCCATAAGTTTTGTCTCATCAGAACCACTCCTAGCACTCCCCCTCCACCCATCAGTGCCTCTCACCTCCACAAAATCCATTTATAAAAAGCCAGGTCTCCCAGCAGGCCCCACAGGCAGGAACATGGGATATCAGGATGGCTTCAGGCATCCCTCCAGGCTGCAATCTGCCTTTCCCTGCAGTGTGACCTCCTCAAAAGCAAGCACTGAAACTTGTACTGCTAACAGATATGGGCATGTTAATATTTAAAATTATGTCCAGCATCCTGTCTTAGCACAGCAAAAGTAAAATCTGAATTGCACAAACATTTATAGCAAAATTTTCATGGTTCCATCACTCCTATCCATGTTCAGAATGCAAAGACTGAATTCCATTTCTCTGTTAAGCCTTTATATTTCCATGAATCCAATCTATTGCATATTTACCACTGAAGACCAAACTAGCAGATGTTAAACTAAAAATAAAATTAAATTAAAACAAGGCCATTTCTTCATGTTCCCATGAAAAGTGAACTCCGGGGGCCTGAGTATTTGTACTGGTGGCACCTGGTTTAGAATTATAACACCCAGGAACAGGTTCTCATTAAATTTTAGTGAACGCTGATATCAGTTAATTAATGGCAGAGTTTTAATCAAGTTCCTGTGCTGTCTTCAGATGAAAAGCTGACAAATATGAACCTCATTTTATTCTTCTGTTATGTTAAATAATGTACATTTAGTAGGTGGCTATTTTGGATTTGGGAAGAAATGATCTGCACTTCTCAATGTCTGCATTGTGTGTCCACACAGAGTTATGAGTTCATGCAATCTGAAACTTTGGATGTCTGGAGAAATTAGAAATTTCAAGTTCAACCAAAGCAATACATGCCCAAAATGCCACCTAAACCCAAACACGAAGCATGGATTAGGTTTTAGGATCTCCTAGAAAGAGAAATCTCTTTTGGAACAGTCACAAAGGGCTACAGCCAAAACTATCCTGTAATAGTTATGAGCTGTAATTTGACATTTTAGATGCACATTCCTCTTGCCAAGCAATATCATATTTTGGCTCTTGGAGGAGAAAATAAAGAGAAGGCTCTGTCCAGGATGAGTAATTTAGTACAATGTAATCAAGGCAAGCTGCCCCACAGACTGGGGACTCAATTAAAATTAGCAAGTCAGGGCTTTTGTCCTCTTAAATAAAAGTGTGTGCATTAAACAGGAAAGCATTTAGAAAGAAAAATTATTTTCTTGTTAGACATTTTCCATCTGAGCCCAAGTGTGGGCTTGTACTCCAAGAGCAGCTGGTTGGAGGTGGGGTGGCTGAAGCAGTTACTGAGCTGTGTTCCTTGGAGCTTTCCATCCCTGGAGACACATCCCAGTCAGGGAGCCTCCTATTCCCCCAGCCAGCAGAGTCCCTGAATTCACAGATTTCAGACTGGCCAGGAGGCACAGGCACATCCCAAACCCTGAGGGGGGATCCCTGGCAGCAGCAGAGTGCAGCAGGCACAGAAGAATCCACCTGTAAACAGGAGCTCCCAGCTCCGTGTCCCTGGGCAGGGAAGTGCCTTGGAACTGGAGCAGTAAATTGCTGTCCCTGTGACTGTTTCAGCAGCATTTCATTGAGCTGGGACACAAACACTGGGTGCTGAAAGGACTCTGCATTTGAGGGTCCTGCCATCCTCGTTTTACCCGGGCTGAGTCAGTTAATGAGGCAGAGGGACAGTGTAGGGGGAATAATCTGTGGTCTCCAGCCTCCAGACAGGGATTCCTGCTCTTACCCAGCAGTCTGGCTGGTTGGTGAGCCCTCAGCCTCGCTGCTCCCTCTGCACTCAACTCCCAGCTCCCTATTTAAGGTCTTTTCCAACCTGAAAATTCCATGGGTTTTGTGCAGACCCGCCCACAGCAGCTGTAAGGGCACAGTCCCATGTGGGGATTCACCAGAGCTCAGGTTCTGTGAGCTCTCTGCCCTAACTGCAGAAGGAAATGACCCAGATAATTTTTATTATTGGCTTCTCTCACATTCTGGGTTTTTAAAATTTGAATATTTTCCTTGGTTTGCTGTCAGCATTTCTTTAAAGGCAAAGCACTCGGGATAAGCACGTGTTGTAAATCCTGACATGAATTTTTTAATGTTATTTAAGTGCTCATTCAGCTTTCTCAGAGCACAGACCTGCAAATCTATTTGTTAAACAGGACATTATTTTTAAGACTTCTTGTTGCATATTAAAAATGCACCAATATAAGCAAAAAAAGATAAATGAAACAATACATTTAAATACTTAAATTCACTTGTACCACAATTGAGTATTTCCCAAATTATACCATATGCCGATGCAAATAACTGTAATTTTTTTATAAGAAATCAAATTTCAGCTGGAAAAGACAAATTTGCTGATCTTGTGTGTTGCTGTTATTTCAGATTTTTATCCAAGCGTTTTTACTAGTTTAAGGAAAACAATGAGCTGAAAGGGTAAGAAAAGCAAATTCTATTTCTTAACTCCAGCACTACTCATGGCTTAAGGTAATGAATTAATTTCTAGAGAGAACTCTGCTCTCACAACTGGCACAAATTGTGCCCATCTCATGTCAAGGATTATATTTTCATATCTTTTCAGGGGATCTGATTCTGTAATAGCAATAAATCCTGGCTAAAAGAATAATGCAGAGTGTGGCACAGTCCAGCCACATTTCCTGTGCAGGCAGAAGAGAAACCTGGAATCACTGTCCTGGAATGCACCAAAACCTCTCAGCAGAGGTCCTGAAATATTCATGAACATTAAGGAAACAGCAAACTTTTGGGGAGTGTGCTATTTAGCTGGAACTTGCTATGTGCTGCTATGCTCTGAGCTCTAAAATTACCAAGGGAAGGCTTTTTGCAGAAAGTAAATGAAGTAACAGAGACTTGGGAATTTTATCTTCTGGCTGCCACAGACCACACAATGCTGAATAATTCAGCTCCTCAATTACTCATCCTAACTGGGAAGATTCTGATGTGTTTGCTGGTAGATCAGTGGGGAGCTCAGAATTTTAAGATGAGGTTTACTAAGTGTGTAAATTCTTGGTAAACAGTAGAGGAAACACCAAACTGCTTTTTACCAGCTGAATTTACATGAAGTGAATGACTAAATTTACATTCACCAGCTGATTTACATTAACTTCCTAAACTGCTCCTGTGTTTTTGTTCCTTTTGGAAAGCTCAGAGGCAAACACTTTTTGATGGAGGGAGACGGGGAAAAAAGAAGGAAAAAGAGGAATAAGAAACTTCAGCTGCAGGTAGGGAACACACAAGAGTGCAGAAGCTTCTGTCACCACCTCCCATCCTTTCCCTGCCTGGATGTGGATTTGGGGATTGGATTCTGGGGATTTGGATCTCTGGATTGGGTTCTGGACTTCTGTGATTCTGGTGAGGCAAGTCAAGAACTCCCCCAGTGTGAATTAGTCATATTGAAGGGGGTTTAGGAGCATGGAAACAACAGCTTCACATGAAATGCTGGGAATAAGAGACCTCTGATGAAATGTTTATGTGTTTCACAAAGACATAAATATTTGGAGAATAGCAAAGGACACGGCTTGGCCTGGGCAGGCTGGAAGCATTTACCTGATTAGTTGGCAGCAGTTGCAAAGACTTTTCCTTGGCAGCAGCCCCAGCTCTCCCCAGCCCTGGGCACAGGAGTGGTCCCTGCTCCGTGCTTGTGAAGCTGTTTGTGGTGCTGCACAGGGGAACCAAGGCACGCTGCAGGGAGAGAGAGAGAGAGGGGAAAAGGGATGGGGGGAAAATTGTTTCCAGGTGGAGCCTCAGACTGTGTCGCATTCCCAGGCTGGGTTGCTTCAGGCAGAACTCAGCACTTTGTCCTGTCTGCACACAGCACAGACTGAGCAGCAATCTGGCTGGGAGAGCCTTTTTTGTGTTGGAAAGGGGATGTGGACCTTTGCTTTTCCAGCTGGATCGATTTCCCATCCGGTTCATCAAGAGGCTGTGTGAATTCTTGTGCAAGGGGGGAATGGGATGAGGGATTCATCCCTGTCAGAAATGCACAGGGGGTGCTGGCTGTTGGTGATGTTGGTGCTTCTGGCCTGATTCACAGCACGGCTGCACCAGAGTCAGGCAGCTTAGCTCCTTCTCTGTGTACTTGGAGATAAAATCCAGGAGAAACTGCAGAAGGACGGGAGCACAACCTGTTCTGAGGCAGCAGGAAGCGTTTCCCAGGGCAGGACTATTTCTGGCAACACTCTCCCAGCTATTGATCACAAGTCTGATGTTGTGAATAACACTCTGATCTGGAGTCTGTCTGCAACTGCTATTTTTGTAGGTGTAGGGACTTCTTTTGGATGCAGATATTTTGAAAAACAGCCAAGCTTCCCACGCTGTGCTTAATAAAATTATTTGAATATATAATAATGTCAAGTTGCAGCATCATGTGGTTTCTGAGAGCTTGTCACTGCCTCAGAAGGTTTGGCTGATTAGAACATTTAATGAGAAGCGTTTGGCAGAGGGCTGGGACAAGATCATTAAAGTCCCTTCCAGCCCAAACCATTCCAAGATTCTGTAATTCCATGAATTTAGGATGTGGGGATTTGTTTACATTTTAAAGTATATAATTCCAAAATTGTATTTCATTGCTATTTTGCCATTCTGCACCTTTGTTTTCAATCTCTCTTGGATTTGCAAGGCGAGTCAAGGCCCACTTCTGCCTCAGCCTGTGCAGAACAAGCATTTATCACACAGCCCCTCGTGCCAGGATAACACAAGGTTGGGAATAAGCAGTTGGAAGTGGTAAAGGTGCTGTATCTTGAGCCAGTGCTGCCACTGAAAAATGTCTCACAAAACAACCTGGGAGGAGGGAGTTAGAAAAAGCAGGTGGGGGTGAGCTGAATAACACGGGGAAAGGGATTTTTGAATCAGCATTGCCACTGGAAAAATATTTGATATGCATTTCTGCTGTATCTGTTTTGTCCTCAGGCTCACAAAATTTGGCTGGGAAGAGCTGAAAAGGCCTATTTGTACTCAGTATTTTTCATGCTTCTGTGATTCTCTGGGCTTATGTATCTTGTACATGCATATGTAAAAATCTCATATTTTAGTTATTTTTTCTTTTCTTATGTTCCTACCAGTGAGGACTTGCTGGACACTAAGCAGGCATTGTTTAAACACTTCCCCTGCAGCTCCACTGGGATGCTTCAATCTGTCTTGCTAAAGAGAAAAAAGAGATTAATCATTCTTGTTTTGTGTTTTTTATTCTGAAGGCTTGATTCTGACAGTGAAAGCAATTTGTGGGCCTCAGCTGGGATGCAGACACTTTCCTCCCCTTGTTTGAGTCATATCCACCTTATTTTATCCAAGTTTTTCGAAATAACTCTCTGAAAGGTCAATCTTAGTTTAGTATTTGGTTTTTGGGGGGTTTGGTAGGAACAGTCTAGTTCCAAATCATTAACCTGGACATGTTATTCAAGGAAGGAAAAATCCCTCCCCCTTTTCTCTGGATGCCAAAGTGAAGGTGACACTGCCTGCTCACCTGTTTGCCTCTCTGGAGAGGTGAGCAATGAGCAGAATGTGCCTGAATTCCTTCTGCACAGGAGAGCTGAGCTGGGGGGAATAATTGACTGCAGATACAGACTGACAATAAATTAGCACACCCCCAAGAGTCTGGAAGGAACAGAGGAGGAGCAGTGAGTCATTCCTGAGTCATAGAGCCTCCCTGGATTTATCCTGGGATGAGGTACTGCACGCACCACTCCTTGATCTGGTCTGCCTCGAAAGGACAACCCTGAAAATAATTGTGGAAAAATAAATGCTAGCAGCAATCATTCCTTGGCAGCAGCAGGCTTTATTATGTTTTGTAAGAGCCTCCCTGTATCAGGGCAGTGTTTTGATAAGAAATGGTGGAAAAGATGCAGAGCAGGTTGGTTTGGCTGCTCAGGCAGGCTGCAGTCAGGGGCTGTCCCATCAGCCCTCTCAGCCCTTGGCAGGAGCTGTGGGGGCTCTTTGGGGAGGGTTTTGGGGATCAGTCAGAAATCCCTGCTTTGTTCAACAGGCAGCACTGACTGTGTTTTATTTCCCCTCCTCTCTTCTGTAAAGGTTGGGCCAGCTGGGAGCTTTTTCCCTTCTCAGCACTGTTTGATGCCCAAGGGCCCAGGGATGTCCCAGCCCTGGTGTGCTCAGCCCCCCTTCCTGAGGGCAGAGGGATGGAGGAGACCTCTGGCACAAACAAAGCATCCTGCAATCAAAACCAGCTGGTTTTGCACTGGGTGGGAGCCACCACTGGGGAATACCGATTGTACCAGGAGCTTTCCCAGCCCAGCAAATCTCACAGAAGGGATTTGTGCCCATGCTGAATTCCTTGTTCCAGGAGCAGAGGTATGTGGAAAGCCCTGCAGTCTCCTGTGCTCCGGTGTGGCTCTGCTTCCACTCTGATATTCCAAGGATTGCATTCATTAGAGTTTTTGGTGTGCTGATAAAATTCTCTGGCAAGGAGCTCTCAGCTGTGCCAGATAAAAACTGTGTTTTCTGCTTGGTTTGCAACTGGAGGGGCCCAAGCCAGCACATGATAAACTCCAGGAATGCAGGGAGGAGGAGGAACAGTTCCTCCCCCAGTGAGGATCTATCAGATCAGGTTGCTCCATCTCTGTAACTTCACCCTGAACCTCCCACCTTGTTCCAAATTTGAGCAGGCAACAGGTTAATTAAAACTGAACAGGCTTCCAAACTCAGGGAGGGACAGCAAGTTAAAACAGCCTCAGAAACTCAGCTGGGGTGCAAATGGACCAGGAGAGCTCTGATTCTCCTTGTCTAACAGACCTTTTTGGGCTTATTAGATCTCTTTCCTTGTGGAAGTTTTATGAATCTTGAGTACATTTAATGGACAATCTTGGCAGGGATCTGTCTTAGTGACAGTTCTATTTTAAAGACGATGAATGTCCACTGTAAAAATTCATTTTCCTTCTTCCTCTTGGCTGAGAAAGGTATTGATAAGACTCAGAAGATGAAGCCTTCAGAACTAAGTATCATAAGCTTTTAAAATGTTTGTAAATAAATAAATTTCCCTGTTCCTATTTCTTTTGCATACACCAAGTATGGTAAAAAAAATGAGAGATTTGGGTTAAAGATTAGTGCTGAGTTTAAGATTTAATGACCTAACTGTGGTGGACACCATGCTGAACCATTCAGGGTCACCAGTGGTGAATATACCTGAAGAAAAAAGCCAAATTCATTGGAAATGTCATTGCACAAGAAGGAGCTTTTATATCTGTGACTTTTTTAGCAGGTGGAGTCCTGGTTCATGAGCAATTTTTACTTCCTGCTGCATAAGTAGAAGTTCTCATGGAATCATGGAATAGTTTGGGTTGGAATTGACCTTAAATCTCATCCTGTGCCACCCCTGCCATGGCAGGGACACCTCCCACTGTCCCAAGGTGCTCCAAGCCCCATCCTGGCCTTGGACACTGCCAGGGATCCAGGGACAGCCACAGCTGCTCTGGGCACCCTGTGCCAGGGTCTCAGTAAGAAACAATCTAAAGAAAACAGAATTCCCCATGAAAATCTCCTTAAGATCAGGAAAATAGCAATTCCCAAGTGGCAAGACAATGGGCTGTCAGTGAATTCTCCCAGCCCTGGTTTCTGTGACGCTGATGCCCAGCATTCCAAAATATCTCCATTCTCATTTTGCCTCAGAGAATTTGATAACTCAAAAAATCACCCAAAAGCTGCAAGAGGGAGGTGCATTGAACTTGGGTTACCCTTGCGCCCAACCTGGCAGAGGGAGCAGCACCTGAGCAACCCTCTGGGGCTAATCCATGTCCTGGAATGCCGGGAGCGGCCAGCCCTGCTCTACTCTGGCAGTGTCCCAGCACCAGCCGCGCCCGGCAAAGAAAGAGCAGGCAGGAATTCGCAGCATTCCCGCTCGGCTTAATCCCGGCCGTCCCGCTGCGCCTCAATGAGCTGGGCTGGGATTCGGAGCTCTGCTGGGGAGGGAAGGGAGAGCTGCTGATTCCTCTGAGTGCTGGGGAGAAGTGACACAGAGAGCGAAGAAGGGTCGGGGTACAGAGCCCCTCAGCTCCGTCCCGCTGCCCTGCTCCTGATACCTCCGGTTTTGTCTTTTCTATTTTCAGATTCTGAGCTGCTTTAGTGGGTGGGTCTGGGCTTCATATGAGGGGATGGTGAGCTCTCTGCACAGAGCAGGGAGACAAAACAATTCCTGCTCCAGCTGGGCACCAAGGACAAATGATCCAAATCTCAGGCCAANTCTCTGTTCTAGAGCAGCCTTCATAAGGCATCACTCCTTCTCCCAGGTGGGCTCTGGAGAAACAGGGAAATTCCAGTCTCCAACCCCTCAGCAGCTGCCCCAAACCCTCCTCCCCAGCTCCCTCCTTTCCAGGCTGGACAATAATTAAATATCAAATTATAGCCCTCTTTTAAAAATGAGAGCAAATGTAGGAGTGGTGGGAAAGCTCTGGAGGTGTTAAACTTCCCAGAAACTCATCCCAGACTTGGAAAGTCACTCAGGAATCTGATTAACCAGGTATCTCAGTACTGTGTGCAAATGTGCATGGAAATTCCAACTCTAATTATTGAAGGTCAGGTTGGAATTCCAGCCTGGCCTATGGAAGGGGTCCCTGCCCTTGGAATCGGATGAGCTTTAAGGTCCCTTCCAACCCAAATCATCCCAGGATTCTATTCCATGATTCTGTGAAGATTTTAATTCTGAAATCTAGTGTGTGACTCTGAGAATATTTACATAATACATCCATAAGTAAAAATGCACTAAACAAAGCAAACAGCAACTGGCATCTGGATTATTTGACCAATTATAAATATGAAGCACAATTCTGAATTTTGCACTGAAAAAATTCACAGCGCACACATTTTGATCATGCTGTAGCAAGGAAATAAATGAAAATTAATAATTTTAAACACTGTTATAATTGAAATTTATGTACAGACACTGTGTAATCCACCTGCAACATTTCCTCTTTTTTAACATATTGGTATTTGTTGATTCAGATTAAATAGATTTAATAAATTTAGATTAAATAGTTTTAAATTAAATAGGTTTAGATTAAATAATATTTTTCACTATTTATTTTACCTTTATGTTTCTCCTGAGTTCTGAAGAATCAAAAAGCTGCTGCAGTTCTACAAGAAGAATTCCTGATGCAACAGCCATTCCTGCAGTTCATAATTACTCTGGCACTAATGAAGCTGTTAATTACATCACTGCTCTTCTGCTGAGACCAGAAGATAATGCACAGAGACCTAAAAATGAAAATGTTGGTTATATTTTCAAAGTTTAAAATGTTACAGCTGGAAATCTCTTAGAGGTTTTCGTGGAAAAGTTCCCTCTGCTAACTTCTAATCCCACCACGGTTTCTGGAATTTCTGTAGCATCATCTCTGTGAATATTCCAAAGTTCCCTGTTTGTTGCCTGAGTGATCAGGACTGGATTTACTGGGGGCAAAGAGAGCTGCACATCCAAAGCACCAGTTCCATGTGCCACAGGAAGCTCTCAGTGACACCTGCCAGCAGGAGAACTGTTTCTCCATCCCTTTTCCCCATCCTATGGATATGTTCTGCCTTATTCATAGAAATTCCTCATCCAGCACCTACACCAGGACGAGGTAATCAAGTGATAGGCCAGGTCTGGAACCAGTGAATTTCCACATCCAGTTCCTGCTCTCACAGTCCTGATTTTACTTCATTAAAGTCACTTGCCAGGACACTGAAATTCCCTTCCATTTCTTTACAGTTACCCAGAACAGCTCCTTAGAAGCACCTGTGTGCTTCCAGTTTGAAAGCCTGTGCTCATTTTTTTTACTTCATTTCTAACAATACCAGGTAAAAATGTCTCCGTCAGAATGGAGAACCCACTGTTAGGGGATTTTGTCACCTGAAATTATTCAATTGTGGCCATCGAGGCTGAATGCTGGAAAAAGGATCCAGTCAAACAAACTGGGGGAAATTTGAAGGCCTCTTTTCTGCACCAACAAGGCTGAGAGCTGCAATAGGTGAGCCCAGCTTAAAAAGATTTTGAATCAAAGGAACTTTCGTGTGCCTTAGGGGTTCCAAGGAGGCTTTTTCCTTGAGAATCCCACCCTCCCTCTCCAGCCCAGCTGAAGGGCTCCCTGCTGAGCGAATGTTTCTCACACACAGCTCAGTTAAACCAAGGCTCTCAGGAGGAAGATGATCCAGATGCCCTGGAGAGGAGAGGTAACCCACAGGGGGGTTGGAGAAACCAAACCCTCCCACCAAGCCTCTAAAATGTACCTTAACACTTCACAGGGTGCTCTAACTCTGATTTTAATTTTTCCCTCTTTTTCTGGCATCATTAATTGTTCACTGGTTCATACCACTGACATGATTTTTAGTGCACAAAACTTAGCAAAATATGTTACCAATAGCTAAAATTATTATTAATATATCAAGGGAGTACATGCAAACCAAAGGTAAAACTATTCCGGTCTGAAGAGGCAACAGAATTTTCACAAAAATCTAACAACTATTAATTTTTTACCATTACTCCATTTGAGCTGTAAATATTCACATAGAGCTTACCAGCAGGAGTAAAATAAGCTGCTTGATGTGCAAATCCACGGGTTCTTAGAGACTGGGGGGTTGTAGTCCTGATGTTTGCCAGAGGTTGAGATGCTGAAGTGATTTTTTGGAGCCCCATTTCTGTTCTGTCACTGCAAAATGTGAATTCACATGGTACCAATTACTGGATCTTGGACAAAACAAGTAGCAGTGAGAAGAAACCCCTGTGGTTTTTATGAGAATAGTAAGTAGAAGTCAAGAAAACATTTCATGCCAAGTGGATCAGGAAAACAGGAACTGGAGGAGGATTTTCTGGTATCACTGCAGCATCTTGCATGTGAATTTCTATGTATTGTTCCTTAATATTCAGTTTTATTGCTGAAACTTTGCACCATAACTCAAGGTAGAGATATTTTACAAATCATGGCAAAATTCATGGAGTTCAAAGCTCAGAAATGAGGTTTTTGTCCTCAGAAATGTGCTCCATTATTTCAAAACTGTCCATCTTTGCTGAGGACTTTGCTGTCACAGAGTGGGGCTGCTGGCTAATGGGGTGCCCCAGCACCCATAAGGAGGGTCAGACTCTTCAAGCAGATTTATTTATCCACCAGGATCCTGGAAAAGTGAAGAAGAGAGGACAGAAAACTACTTGCAGGGCTTTTTTCCCTGATTTTGGTACTGTATCACTCTGGCCTCTTTCTGTGGTGAGCAAATCACAGTAAATGGTATTTTTATCCTTTTATATATTACATGCTTGCAAAAATTGCTGACAGAAACTGCCAACAGGCTGCTCTAATCACTATAATGCTGCTTCACTGGCAAAAAAAAAAAAAAGGCAAAAAAAAAAAGCCTTTTTGCTTTAACCCAGACCATCTGCTTTGGGGGCTTTTAATGATGTAACTACGCTGGCATTTACAGAATGAAAACTTCTCTGCTGTGACCTCAGAGTGGGGGATCAGCTCTAAGGGGATGGGAAGGAAGAAGGGGGGATGTTAAACTGGTCTGAAGGAGACAAGGGATGCATGAGGAAGGTGTGGAGCTGCAGATTTGGAACACATCTAACCTCAATTCTTCTTTCAGGTAACGTTTTCCTGAAAACAAACACGTCACATCCCCCCAAAGGTGCTGTGAGTAACAGCAGCTCCTACAGCATCGATGGGCTATTTACTCAGTGATTCACCCCCTTCCTCCAGTGTTTATCTGCCTGCCCTGACCACATCCAGTCACCAATTACTAGCTGGGAATGGCCTTACAAACCCATGGGCAAGGCGCTCCAAACGCTCGGGCACAGGCTGAGGCTTTGGTGTCAGCGCTCGGTGCCAGGGGTTTGCACAGAGGAATAAATCCATCAGCACTTTCCTGGAGTTTGCAACTGAATCTGCATCTCCTCTCACCCACAAAGAGCTTTTGAATTACCTCAGAACACTCTTGGTTAGGCCTTTGAAACAGGAAGCAGCAAATCTTCGCACAGTTGTTGCATTTCAAACTGTACAAGAGCAGCCGCTCAGAGGTTTCACACACCTGTGCAAGTAAAACCAACAGGTTTTGGCCCATGGAAGTTGTTTTTCTTCTGACTTGGGTATCATCACCAGTTACCTGCATTCTCAGAATCAAATTCTGTTCTTTACGGTTCTTACCAGTGCAATTTAGGACAGACTGGCCCTGCAACAGGGAATTGTACTCCCTATGTACACACTGTTAGTTATGTACATGTTATTAATTATGCCTTAATCTAAGACAATTCTTCTCTTTTTGCAGGAGTAAGGCAAACCAGAAACTCACATTTCTCGCTGATGGAAGCAAGAGGACACGTTGTTTGTCTTCTCCAAATCAGCTGTGATTCCACAGCCGGAGTTATTCTGGGATTATTCTCGAGATTGTCAACTCTTTGTGGCAGCAGGCTGAGAAGCAGGGAAGGCTAAACTGGAGTTAAAAATACTGTGATACTGGTAAATGATGTGGAAAATAATTGTGGCTAAGGGTTTGATGCTAATACATAATTTTTTAGAGGTGTTGTAATACAGCTGCTGTCTCATACAGCTATGATGAACAAATAGTGCACAAAACTTCCATGACTCAATGGATCACCCTCATCATTTGGCACAGCTTGGGAAGACATCCCTGGATCTCTGTCTGGGGATTCATAAAACCTCAAACCACGCAAAATAAGAAGCTGAGTAGTATGGGAGCATCTGATAAAACCCTCAGTGGGAATGGCATTTACTTACTGAGGGTCAGGCTCCCAACTTCTCCTGTATCTTCCAACTGCTTCATTTAACTCCTTATGTTCTCTTGGATCTTCCAGCAATTAAAATAAATAAACTTCTTAATATTTCATCTCAAATCCAGACTCTCCCTCAGCACACTTGCCCAGGCTCAGCTCTTCCTTTGGGGTAGATGCAAACAAGTGAGACTCTCACACACATCAAGATAGAATTACTTTCTTATCAAATTTGTTTGTAATCAAATCTATTTTAGAATGATGTAGGTCCTGAAAAATGCTGCAGGACTGTCCAAGTCTGTTAGCACTTCTAAGTAAACAAATAAACCCTGTTTTAATTTAGCCCAATTTCCAGGCCACCATGGTTAGAACCCAACTAAAAGCTCTTTGGGCAATAAAAAACAAAATCTAAATATGAAACAGAAGCTCCACAAGGAGGAGGGCTCTGTGGGAACCCTCCTGCCTTTGGTCTGACAATCCAAAAAGTGTGTTCTGGTTTCCCCCAGCATCCGGTGCACTCCAGCAAAGTTTCTAAGTTTAAGCTTCACTCAAAGCTTCAGTGTTCCTTAAATGGCACAGCTCAGCTTGGCTGGCAGAGCTGCAGCTCATGGTAAAGGAAGCCACCACCACATGAACGTTTTCCCTAAATGCTGCTCTATATATTCTCAATGCTCAGCTCAGGAGTCGCTAAAATAAGCTCCTAAAATAACAACTTCAAACACTTCACAAGGCTGCAGCCTCTCACAGGGGCTGGGTTTTCCTACCTCAGGGTGCCTTAAACAAAGGATGCTCCATGCCATGACAGGAGAGGAAGGCTGAGCCCAGCTGGAGGACTAACATAAGTCAATTAGGATCCGTTGGCTCTTAATGAGAGGATTTGTTATTTATCCCAGGCTGCCTCCCAGTACAAACTGGTGGCTGATGCCTTCTCTCTGGAATAAACAGGCACTCAGAAATGTGGGGGCTGTTTCTTTCTCCTTTAATCTGAGCAAACAGCATTTAACTTTCATGAGACTGAAATTAAATTATTCTTTTGAATAAGTGAAAACCCCTTCTGTTACATACAGCAAGTTCTGCCTGTGACCACTGATTCTATCTACTGGAAAACCTATAAAATAATAAAGAATCAATTAATCCTTTAGGTTGGAAAAGTGCTTTGAGGTCATCAAGCCCAACTGTTAAACCAGCACTGCCAAAGCCACCACAATATAAGCCAAGAAACTAACAGCAAATGGTTTTTATAGAAAATCTGCACATTAAAATCACATATAATGAAATTGCTATGCAACACCAGTGATTCAGAGATAATGTCTCCTATGGAAGCCTAAAAATTATGGAAAATGAAATAAGCATGAAAATATAACTGGACAAGAGTCACTGATACATTCACAGAACAGAGAACTCAAAAATCTTATGAATCCAGGGAAATGATATGTGGGTCAAGTTTAAAAGGAGCCCAGAAACACCAGGGAGCCCAAATCTCACTTCAAACACATATCCAAGTGTTTGCATCTGCAATTCCTCCTCCAGAAAGCTGAGCACCACCACCAACTCTCTGAAATTCAGACTTCTTCAAATGTATTCTGCTTTACATGGATTTCTGTCACCACTCCTTCCTTCCCATTATCACCTGCACCACAGGGAGCACAAAAATTCACATGATATCCCACAGGAAATGCAAAAGATCTCTGTAAAGCTGCACAGTGACTCTGTCTCCTCTTCAGCTCTCCACAAGTTTCTCAAAGTGTTGGGACAAAAGAGCTCTGGCTACACCAGGGAAGGAGGGAAGAACTGAAGCGAGCAACAGCCAACCCAAAAAATGCCCCAAAGCAGCCTGAATGGTGCAGCAGCTGCTGAATTCATGCATGGGCTC
Source organism: Hypocryptadius cinnamomeus (assembly GCA_013400635.1). Lineage (NCBI taxonomy): Eukaryota > Metazoa > Chordata > Aves > Passeriformes > Zosteropidae > Hypocryptadius > Hypocryptadius cinnamomeus. The sequence continues at coordinate 16,729 of VYZP01040347.1, forward strand.
CATCAGGAACCTCTTGTGGGTGCATCTGTCCCCACAACATGTCTGGATCAGTGGTTTTGTTAAATGTCATTGTCCAGACCAGAGGAGCCCCGGAGCTGCTGCAGGGCTGGAGCCCTTCTGGAGCCAGGCTGGGAGAGC
>VYZP01040348.1:0-11421 GCA_013400635.1 Hypocryptadius cinnamomeus
ATAAAAACTAATAAACATCTGAGTCCAAACACCACAAAATACCATTTCTACACATCTAATCCCAATCCAACCAAAATAAAACAAAAACAAAAAAACCAAAGAAAACAAAAAAAGAAACCACAAAAAAGCATACAAAAACCCACAAACCAACAAAAAAAACCCAAACAAAAAACTCAAAACAAAAACAACCAAAACCCTCCAGACCCTCAAAAAACTCCCAAAACAACCCAAAACGCCCCCAAAAATCCCCCCAAAAATAAACCAACCAACCAAAAAACCCATGAAAAACACCCCAAAACCCAAAAAAAAGCAAAAAACCCAAAGAACCCCAAAAACCCTAAGAAACAAAAAACAAAAAAAAAAAAAAACCAACAAAAACCACCAAAAAACCAAACCAAACCAACAAAAAAAACCCAAAACCAACCCACCCCCAAAAAAACCCCAACCCCCCCAAAAACAAACAAACAAAAAAGCAAAAAATAAACCCCCCAACAACAAAAAAACCCACAAGACAACAAAAAAAACCCAATCTTGGGGTTTCCACCAGAGGTGAGCCCAGAGATGTCCCTGCAGGGGGACAGCAAAACCAGCAGAGGGGACACAGCTGAGCCCTCCTGGAGCCCATCCCTGGCCTCAGCAGCCAGGCCTTGCACACAGAGAGGGCTCCACGTGTGCCACCATTGCCCCACGAGGTCACCCTGGCTGCCAGGCCAGCCCAGCAGGCTGTTATCAGCCTGATAAGAGCCTGAGCCCTGCAGGAATAACCCTGGGTCTGTGCCAGCAGCCATGCCCTGTGCCTGCAGCAGTGACGGTCACATACCTGCCCTGTGTCACCCACCTGCCCTGTGCCCACAGCGGTCACGGTCACCCCCCTGCCCTGTGGGTCACACACCTGCCCTGTGGGTCACCCACCTGCCCTGTACCACAAACCTGCCCTGTGCCCGCAGCAGTCTCAGTCACCCACTGTGGTGTTGCATCAACACACCTGCCCTGTGCCATGCCCTGCCCTGTGCCCACAGCAGTCACCACCTGCTCCAGGGGTCACCCACCTGCCCCGTGGGTCACCCACCCACCTGCCCCGTGCCACGCTGCCAGTCACAGCTCTGCCACTGCTGCTGTTTTTCAAGCTCCAGGGAAGATTTGCAGTGAGTGACCCGAGGTTGGGGTCTCTCCCAGCATCACTGCTGACCCCAAAAGAGGGAGATGCCAAACTCAATTTTTGCTCCATCTGAAGCACCCACGAATCCCCTGCTTAAATGTTGTACCAAGTCCCTGAAGCAGAAGGACAAAGCAGACAATCTCCACTCTGTGTGCACCCAACTTGTGTCCCCTGCACATCCTTCCCTCAGCCAGCAGCTTCAGGAAAACTGCCTTTACTGTGGGCTGGCTGCCACCAGGGGGTTAATGTGAGGCGCTGATGGAGTGGCATTTAGCACGCAGCCTGTCCTAATTGCTGCCTCCCAGGAGCAGCTGAAATGCCAGGAGAACTTCCCTTCTCTGCCCTCACGCAAGGCCCAACCAGTCAGACTGGCTCATCAGAAGCAGGCCCAGAGAGTTAAATAAACTCTGGCAGAGAGCAATCAAGGAGGCGACGTGTAAGCCCACTAACAATAACACCACTGCCACAAAACTGAAGCTCTGCCAACTTTAATTATGTTTGGGTTGGACAGGGCATCTTTATTGTTTGCTAATGAAGGCAATAAAATAAATTAGCCCAGGCCTTTTAATATTAAATAAATGTATTTTACAGCTGCCTGGGAATAAAAAAAAAAACAACAAAACACAAGGCAGATATAGACTGAATGGTTTTGTGACATGCAGAGTGACACACGGTGGATAAAACCATCCCAAGCCAGCAGAAGAGTGAGTTAACTCTGCAGAAGTTAAAGAATTAGGAGTTTTTCCCCCAAACAAGCCCTGTAACGCTGCTGGGATGCCCAAATGCTTCCCAAGCTTGCAGTGGCAGGGAAAAAGGAGAGGGTTGATGCTAGAGGAACTCAGAGGTTGGATCCCATCTTTTCCCTTGGCTATTTCAGCAGCTCTCTAGTTTCAGTTCTCTGCTAAAATAAATCCAGGCAATGGCAGAAGTGGACTCAGCACCTCCTGCAAGCTGTCCTGACATCATCAGCTCTTTCCTTTGGCAATGAATAACCCCAGGTCCCAACTCCAGCTCCAGAGCAGTGTGACAGTCTGGAGCTCTTGTCCACACCAGGCACAGGAGACATTCCCTGCTGCCTTCTGCTGGTGGTAAAGCTGGAACCACCTGCCTGCAGGCTCAGCCAAACACATTTACTGCCCCCCAAACAACACAACCTTAAGGGCTGCTTTTGTTAATCATCATTGTTTTTAATTACAGCAAATCCCACCAGAGTTCTGGCTGACCTTCCAGTGTGAGCCTCTCCCAGCATTAGTGCACAATTCCCTCCAGCTGAGCAAAAAAACTGCCAGAAGGAAAAAGGGACTCTGCCCCAGGCCCACTGCTTGTTCCTGAAGCAAAATTGAGGAGAGTGAAAGTTTTCTCTCTCCTCAAAGCAGCCCAGAACACTTCACACATTGAATATTCACATCCAGCCATGGAAGAGCTAAAAGAGGAGAAAAGTCAGTCAAGGACAGGGAAAGGAAAATCCTTTCCAAAGGAAAAGCCACACTGTGGGCATCACCCTCAGGGCACACCTAGCCTCTGATCCTGGCACAAAGCTCTGCCTGCTCCTGCACCTCCTCACTGTGAAGGAAAGGCTTCTTTGAAGAACAGACCCTCCTGCCAACTCCTCTGAGCTCCAACACTCCTGCACAACGTGGGCTCTGCTGAAGGACCTGCTCCCAAAACACAGAGATGTTCAAACACAGCAGTTTTAGTGCCAACAGCAGGAACACAGACAACACATTTAAATCCTCTGGAAGCAGAAAAAGGCAGCTCACACCTTATGCAAGGACCAGCCTTTCCAGGGAGGCAGTTTTTGCTAAACAGTTGCATTTCCCAGTAAATAAAGAGACAGATCAACAGCAGCCAGCCCAAACCAGTGAAGACTAATGATGTGTTTAGGAGGGATTCACATGTGGAGTCCCAGGGATGGACTTAGCTCAGCCACAATCACCTGGTAAGTTCTATTAGCTCCAGGTATTCACTTTTGCTTGGAACAGATTCCCACCTTCTTCATTCCCTGCTCACTTCTAAAACACAGGGTTGTTTTAGAAGTGTTTTACTTGACAGCCTAGCTCCACAAAACCAGCTCTCAGAAAAGCATCCCAGTGGACTGAACTGTTTATCCTACACACACCAAGTTCTTTCAGTCAGCAATAAAATCCCAGGCTGGAAGTCCTGCAGGTGAGTCTTTTGGGGAACTCAAAAGACTGACTCAAAACTGACATCAGCAGTTTGGTTTTACCTCTGTACCATCCTCCATGGCATCAAAAAGCAGGCAGGGATCCAGAGACAGGGATCCCACAGTGCCAAGAGCTGGATATGAACTCCCTGCCAATCTCCAGCATCAGTTTTGTGCTGTTGAAGCAGACAGAGAATCACTGTCTCAGTCAGAATCACTGTCTCACTGTCTCTATTAACACAATCATCTCTCAGACTGGCCCAGGGTGGAAAAAAAAAACACAAGAGAAAGAAGTGCTTTGTCATAACTAGGAAGTGCTTTTTGCAAGGAGAGCTTCCCTTAGGAAACCAGAAAAAACTCTGCAGGGAGAATCCTGCCACAGACACATCCAAAACCAAAAAGGCTTTTGGAGCTCCTGGCACTCATTTATTTAATCATACCAGCTGCTCTTTGAGCCACTGAGAGGCAGGCTGCCTACAGCTCAGCATCCTCCTTCCAGCTGCTAAACAAAGGGACTGGGAGTGCAGCAAACAGCATTGGGTTTCCATCCCTGAATTTACTCACTGCTGCTCAGTGCATGGTGGTTTTCCTCCCAGGAATTCTGCTGCTAGAATCCCCTATCAGCCATCCTGCTCAGACTGGCTGCCAACAGTGGCTTAGCTTTTGTTTCAGACTAGACATCCACAGAGGCCCTGTCTCCTCTCAAACAAGCCAGCTGGAAGATGGATTGACAAGTATGAAATTTGAAAAAACCCACAAGATAGACAAGAAACCACACAGCAAATGAAGAGGTGCTTGTTCACACAGCACAGGAGTAATCAGTGTGGCTTCTTCCACAGAGACTTGCTGAAAGCTTGGGGAGATTTAAAAAGCAAGAGGTTAAATTAAGCAGGAAAAAAGCCATTAAACCTGAACTCTCACTGCTGCCTCAGGAACTCTTAAAATAATGAAAGACAAAACAGTGGGAGAAAGTCTCACTGCATGTTTCTTTCACTTTTCCTGGAGGATCCCTGCAAACACAACACTGAGCTGCTACAACCTACGGTGTTTTCCTCTCACCAGAGAGCAGAATGGGACACTAGGAAGAGAAATGACAGAAATGGAGAACTAGGACATTGTTAAACACTAGAACCATTAAAAAAAGAGACTTTTCAAAACTGAAAAGCAGCAAATCATTACAAATCCACCAGCTTCCTCCCCTGAAGCGTTTCACACCCCAGATGGAATTTCCAGGCAGAGGACGAATGACAGCCTGAGGAGCTGCTCACACTTCTGCTCAGGCTACCAGAATATCAGTTGGTTTGAGTCCCTGCAAGAAGAGCTGGCATCTGATTTCATTCTGATGTGGAAAAGAAACGTTCCTGGAACGCCAAATTTCCTTCACTCCTACATTTTACAAGTGCTTAAAATCAAGGGCAAGATATCCCAAGGAGACTGAAGTTACCTGGAATTTGGACTAAATGTGCCAGAAGTCCTTTTTACATGAACTGTATTTAAACCCACTCAGAAATGGAGAACTACAACCCAAGGAGTGCCAGAAGCACAGGAAATCTCCTGAAAGCACAAATCCTGAGCCCATCCCTCTGTCCCTCTCCTGAGTCCACGTGGGTTCCCCAGGCTACTGAAATCAAAGCAAGGACTCAAACACCTCTTACTCAGTTCCCAACCACCAGCTTTGCTCCTTGCAGGAGCAACACTTACTGTGCTGCCCTCTCTCTCAGAAACACTGCAAAGAAAAGCTGTGTGTGGACACACAAATCCAGCCTTGCCTGGACCACATCAAGCTGACCCCTCATAGCAAAAATGCACCGTGTGTGCCCCCAAAAGCAGCAGTTTGGGTCCTTATGAGGAACATACCCGTGCAGAACTCCTTGTGGGGGTTCTGGGGTACCACAATCCTCCTGTAGACGATGGGCTCTGACTCCAGGATGTTCTCGTCGTGCCGGTAGCGGGCGGGTTTCTCGTTGGGGGTCCCTCGGGAGCGGGTGCCGCTCCTCCTCTCGTAAGTCTCGATCTCTTCAAACACAGCTGCCTTGTCAAAAAGGGCCAGGTTGCCCTCAAAATCGAAATCAGTGTCTGGGATTTCATCAATGTCATCCCCAAAGCATTCATCATCCTTGCTCTTCATCTGCCCATTCTTCAGGCCACTCTTCTTCGGGGTCACCTGGTTCGGGTGGCGGCTGCTGGAGGACCCTAAGCCAAAAGAAAAGCAAGGTGGGAGTGTGTCCTAAAAGGGAAAAAGGCACTTTTTGTGGCAGAGCGGAGCTCCTGCTTACAGTCCCCTCACTCAAGGGGTGCTCACCATGGAGCTCAGCCCTGGAGCTGGCATTACTCTGGCTCAGCTAAGCCAGCAGGAAATAGAACGTCAAATAGAACACCAATAGAAAACAAAGCATCACCAAAGAGACTTTCAGGGACTCCCCTCCACCAGCCAGGTTAGAAAAACAGGCTTGCCAACAGTAGCAAAAGAGGTGTTTCTCCAGGTTTTATTGAATCCCAGTGCCACATCAGTGGCAAGGTTATCAGCTGTGACCTAGGAGTTTTCCCTTGTTCAGCCAGGTGTGTGACCCAAGCCCTTCTCTGGAATTCCCCTAAATTTCAGAAACTACTGTAGGTGTTTCCTTCCCTATTAATGATTTTTAAGGGTGAACTTCAAACCTTGAACAGAAAGGATCTCTTTTTGCTCAACCTTGATGTAATTTCTGTGAAATGACACACAGTCCATTGCCTCATTCCTGTTTCACTTTCTTCCTTACCCATCACATTGTATTTTGGAATACACTTCTTTCCAATCACAAGTCATCAGGAAAGCCCAAATTCTCTGGAGTGAGACTGATGAAAGTCTCCTCCTTAGGGCTGGAGATGAAGAACTGATGCAAATATACAATTATGAGCTCAACATATCCTTTACTTGCCCATTTCTTCCTTTGTCCTCCAGGTCCAGACAATATTATTCTGTTTGTCATTGCCAGTGTTACATTTGCAATTACTAGAAAATATTTCAGGCCAATTCCTGCAGTTACAGGAATCACCTACAACGTCCAACAGATGGAGTAAGTTATCAGGCCAGAGCTCTTGCTCTACTAAACCATTTCCTGTTGTTTAAGATAATCCCCTTTGTGAGGGATTTATACAAATGAGTTGGAGAAATCAGTTTGATAACACAGAAACAAAGAATTTCAAGCCATTCAAGGAGATTTTCAAACATCCCAAAAGATTTGCAGCAGGCACAAACTCCACCAGTACCCTTCCTGTCCCCTTACAAGTCCAGTTTCAGCAAGTCCAACTCCAGTCATGCTGAAATGTGACCTGCTGAGGATGTGTACCTGGTTTATTTCCAGTCAGAGATGCATTGCCCCAGCAAGGATTTATTTCAGACAGTGTGGGGCTTGGTTTTTCTCAAGAACTGGTTAATAACTAACCTGAAAGCTTTCCCAATGCCCACAGCAAGATCCTAAATCTGCCAGGCCTTGCAGAATAAGCATTCCCCATTAAGAAAAAAACCCCAAACATCCTTCTCAAATGATAATGCACCTTTTCTCTTGAAAGGACAGACAGCAGAATTCCAGCACTGTGGGGACAAAACAGGATTTAGGAGAGAGCAAAGGGTAAGGCTTGCCAGGAAGGAGAATTTCAGTAGGCACACTGCAACCACTCATTTATGTGCATGATTTTGAAAGTTTTTGATACCAACTTCCACTGTGTCCCAGACAAAGGGCTCCCAAACCAAAGGTGACACAAAGCTGGACAGGATTTGGTTTGGAACTAAACTGCCACTGCTGGGGGAATCACAGCAATAACTGCTGCTCTGAAGGAAGAAGATGAGGAATGCAAACACAACAGGCCCAAGTTCTTTCAACATTCAGGAAATGCAGCTCAAGCAGAAGCCAAGGGACTCTCAGGGGTCAGGTGGACAAGCTGGAGCCTGCACTGCCACAAAGGGAAACCCAGCCTGCTGCTTGTGTCAGTGGCAAGAGTTTGGCCAGCTCAGGCTGTTCCTGCCACACTCCTCTGCAAACAGCTCCACACTCCCCTCAGCTGCCCCAAAACTCAGAGTGGGTGTCCAGTGGGACAGGAGCAGCTGATGTGAGCATGGAATGCTGATGGAACAAAGAGCTGCACCAGAAAAGCTGGAGAACAATGGCTGCAAAGCTCCCTGCAGCCACAAAGAATGGGAGCCAGGAGCTCACCTCATCAAAACGTGGTGGGCAGCTCCCTGACCCATCCTGAGCTCTGCAATGCTGCTGACCCACCCAGCTCTGCCCTGGCTGCCCCACAGCCCCCTAACAAGGCACACAGAACATGGCACAGGCCTCCAAGGAGCTGGAAGCAAAGTCAGGAGCTGTCCTCTGCAAGCATCACCTTCTAGACAGGAAAAAATGACAGCTGGGTCTGCTCAGGGAAAAGAAAAGAGGCAAAAAAAGGGCAAGGGGGGGAAAGCAAAGTCAGGCTGCAGAAAGGCAGATCTCCTATTCCAGCTGCTTTTGGATCACAGCTTCCAGTGCTCTGCCCTGCATGAGGAGAGCTCCACTCCAAGCTGGCACACACAAAAGCACCTCCCTCACAAGATAAACAATCCTTCCCGGGCTTTTTTTGTTTCTGAGGAATAACAACCCTTTCATGTAGAGCACACAAGCAAACAAAGTCTCCAGCAAGCTGGCTGCCTTCCTGAGAGATCCCTGTGGGAGGCTTTGCTGGCAGCCCTGGCACCACGAGCCCGGTGCCAGCACGGCAGCAGAGCCATTGTTGGGAAACCTGCGCTGGTGTTTGGTGTTTATTGATTCCTGTCACACCAGGGCTCCAAAGGGGAATTCTGGCCCTCACTTGGCACGCTAGAGGCCAACAAGAGGTCAACTTTCAGCTGTAGGACCCAAGCTCTGGATGACATCTCAGCCCTGCACTCCTGCACAAAGCCAGGCCCAATTCCATCCCCCTCCCAAAACTCACACATCACTCACCCTACTCTCCAAATACACATTTTACAGGGTAAGACATCCCTTCTGTACCTCCTGTATTCCAAAATGAACCCAAGCCAACACCTAGGACCTCGCTCAACCTGCCTCAAAGTCTGTAAAAGTCACCTGCTGTGCTCATGTAAACCCAACATGAGTTGTTTGTGGGGTGAAGCACTCTATTCTCACCCCAAATCTACCAGACATCTTGGAAGGGGTAAAAATATCCCAGTTGATGGTGAGGGAGAAAGACTTCCAGAGGTCTAGGAATTTCTCCCCAAAACCACATCCTTACAGCTGTTTCACTGGCTTGGCCCACCTTGGTTTGTTTCTTTGGCAAGAAAATGAAATCATGGAATTACTCTGGATGCATACCAAGGCTTCAACAATTAAGTCATGGAAATACCAAGGCTTCAACAATTATGACATGGAAATACCAAGGCTTCAACAATTAAGTCATGGAAATACCAGGGCTTCAACAATTAAGTCATGGAAATATGCTGGATGTACACTGAAATTTCAGGAATTGGATTATGAGGGTCAGGAAAGGAAGATAGCTCAGGGGGTTTTGAGGAAAAAAGTGAACAAAGCCAGTTTTGGTCCAATTTTGAAGATTTTATCAAGAGAAATAAAAATAAGGGATGTGTGACTTTGGGATGCTCTGATTGTATCTTACATCACCCTTATTAACTTATATTTTTAACAACACAGCCAAAACCCATTTGCAATTATGTATGGGGTGATGTTGTAATAGGTTATGAGTATAGAAGCCTTAAATAGAAAAGCTTGGGGAGATTTAAAAAGAGGTTAAATTAAGCAGGAAAAAAAATCCATTAATCCTGAACTCTCACTGCTGCCTCAGGAAGTCTTAAAATTGTGAAAGACAAAACAGTGGGGGGAAGTCTCACTGCATGTTTCTTTCACTTTTCCTGGAGAATCTCTGCAAACACAACACTGAGCTGCTACAACCCACGGTGTTTTCCTCCCACTCAAGGATCATATTGCAGTTTGTAGCAGCTCCTTTTAGAAGCTGGAAGCTGGGCAATCTTCAAACAGGAAAGATAGCAAAATGAGGAAATCCTTGGAACTGGCATTAGACATTTTCTATACAGACAGAATTACTAAGATGGAAGAGACTTTTAAGATCATTGAGCCCAAGCCATGCCCTAACACCACCTCAACTAGACCACAGCACTGAGTGCCACACCCAGTCTTGTTTTAAACACATCCAGGGATGGTGGCTCCACCACCTCCCCAGGCAGACAAATCCACTACTTTATCCCTCTTTCAGTAAAAAACCTTTTCCTAACATCCAACCTAAATTTAAGACTGTGTCCTCTCGTTCTGTCAGGAACAAGAGACCAACCCAGTCCTGGACTGCCAAGCAAATTGGATTCTATTTGCCATCTGTATGGCAGTTGTCTTCTGTCCAGTGGGCACTTTTCCTTATCTCTTCCACAACCACTCCCTCAGGGGAGACATCTGCTGATAAGAGGCTATGGAATGTCACTGCATGACTGATAAGAACTACAGCATCCCACTGGGAGATGTGAGCCCAGAGGGAGGAGCCATGCATTCCTACCTGGATAGAATCTGGAGATTCTGGAACACCAGCACAGCTTCTCCACTGGATTTTCCTACCTGGATAGAATCTGGAGTGCTGGAACACCAGCACAGCTTCTCCACTGGATTTTCCTACCTGGATAGAATCTGGAGTGCTGGAACACCAGNCCCTCACCTGACTACAACCACCTTTCAGGTGGGGTCAGAAATAGAGTATATTTCAAAATACCCCACAGGCGGGCCAGGGGAAGGGCCAGGGGAAGTTCCCAGCAAAGTCTGGTGGCAAAGGGAAGATGCTGGAGCAGGACAGCCCCACACTCACAGGAGTTGTGCCTCCGCCGGAAGCCTTTGGACTGGCTCAGCGTTTCCATGTGTCGATCCATGTAGCTCTTGGAGCACTGCTGCTGTGGGGAGATGACAATGTCCTGGCTCTTCATGTCTGTCCTCCTGGGGATGTTCTGTGGGGCACTGCTGGACATGGGTTTCTTCAGCACCTTGCCAGTGCCGTTCTGGCTGGGTCCCACCTGGCAGCCCACCCCTGGCATGGCCGTGTCCATGTGCTGCGAGTCCCCGCATTGCCTGCTGTCCCCCGGCCCCGGGATCTCCAGGATCTTCAGCTCAGTGATGTCACCTGCCCTAAAAACAGCACGAGAACAGCAGGAATTTAGCAGGAAAGAACCTCCTGAGGAAAAACATGGGTGTCCAATGGGGTTGTTTGGATGCCATCATCAATTAAAACAGGGAATAAAAGGATTTTAATGCTCGAACGTACACAGACACCAAAATGTTCAACTGAAATGGCAAATCTTCAAAATAACCACTTCAGTATGCCTGCACTGCACCTGGATTTTGTCTGAAAGGCTCTGCAGCTGAAACAGGAATCAGTCAAGCAAAAAATGGAAGCAACTGGCCCAGAGCTTTGCAGAAATCTGCATTAATTTAACAGTTCCCAGCTAATTAATTGCTCTCAGCCTTGAGGCTACTGTTACTTTTAATCCATTTCTGCAGAAAGCCACCCTCACATCAGAGCACTTCATGCTCAGACAAGGAGGATACTTCCCATTTCCAAAGAAAAAAAAGCTAAAGAAAACTGGGCACCAGCCAAACTTAAACAAAGGAGTGATTATGAAGCCCTCCATTTGCACTGGCTGCAAGACACAAGTCAGGAATTAGGCTCTTCCAGCTTTAACTCAGCATTTGTCCAAGTGGGATGTGAAAGCAGAGAGATTTCCACCCATCCCCTGCCGTCTGCCCCCAGTGCCTCTCTTCAAAATCCAAGGGAAAAAGAAATAAATGCAGAGTATTGGCTTTGTGGAGCCTGTGTTATTGAAAAAGGGGTGACTCAGAGCCTTAAGTACAACATCTCAGGGAACAGGAAAATGGGCACTGGGGAGTCATTCCTACTGATATTTTTAAGACAGTGTTAGCAGGAACTGGTGGGAAAGAACTGCTGAGGGAAAGCTTTGAAAAAGCACCTCAGCCCCTTTGCTACAACAGAACAGAATAGAAATCAAAACCCTAAAAATATAAATAGAAAATATAAATAGAAAAAATAGAAATATTAAAATATATAATATAAATAT
>VYZP01040352.1:0-53050 GCA_013400635.1 Hypocryptadius cinnamomeus
TGAGAATTCCAGCCCTTTTCAGTGCCTGTGCAGACTCCTCTGATGATTCACAATGAAAATAGGGAATAGCAGTGATGTTTTTGAAATGTTAAAGGCATGTGACTCTACTGTCAGTTTCTGAGATCAACATTTTTAGCAGAACACATCTGTTTCAAAGCTACAGAAAAAAGATACAACGAAACAGTTCAATAATAAGCTTTAGCTGGTGCTGGTGTCTCAGACCTATCTTTCCTTACTTTCAATCTATATGATTTTTTACTATTTAATTTATTTATTTTTTAAAATAAGCTTTGTTTTACAAAGCTACAAGCAGGTTTCCTAAAAAGTTCTGCCACTTTAGACAATAGGGCTGTACCATAATATTGCACCAACAGAAGGAACTGACCCACTGAAGACATGAACACACTAAAGTGATGATTGCAGGAAAATTTGTAATTCCAGATTCAGACACTTACACGTCACATGCAGAACAGTGGTGGCAGCGGTCAGGTTTGATCAGCTGGCATCGATCACAGTATCTGATTGCTGTATTTAAGCACAAGAGTCGGGTCAGTAGAACTCATCTGATTTTATGAAAGCTTTCCCCCTCAACATGAACTGAATCTTAAAAGAGCTTCCCGTCCTCCCCTGCCACATCTGTTTTCACAGACTGTCACATACCTAATCTCATATGATATGTAGTTTTGATTTTTTAAGAAATGTAACATATGAAAGTATTCAAAAGTATCTATTACTACTCTACGGAGTCCATTGTCATTTACTCTTTGACTCCCAAGTCTTCCCATCCTCCATCCTCTGGCACTGATCCCCCTTTCACCTCTCCACAGGGTACTAAGGCATCTCATTATGAAACTACATTCTTTCAGCAAGTCAACCTTCTGCACTGGCTTTCTCTATTCACTTCACCAATGATCTAGCAAACTGTTCAGTAAATCTAGCAAAACAATGATCTAGCAGACTGTTCAGTAAATCAGTTTTTCCTCATCTTTCCTGGATATTTTTAAATAGACCTTCAGGTTTTTCTCAATAAAGGAAATAAGACACCAGCACAGGCAGTTTGAAAGCAGGAGGAAAGCCAACACCTATAGCTAAACAGAACTGATAAGAGCCAGCAACAGCCTCCCAGACCACTCCAGGAACTTAAGACTGGGATTCTCTTAAATGGAGGCTTGTATGCAAAAGAGCCAAGAGTCCTTAGACTTTCTTTGGAAATGTCACAGTACACTTTAGCAATGGTTCTTCTGAGAAGTTTATATTTTTGGAAACTCTACAGGGTTGCTAGTTTCAAGAAAGAGAAACAGATATATACACATATAAAAGCTACAGATTTTTAAAGAATATACATATGCATAAGACAGCACTTTCATGGATCATTCATCTATAAATTGGAATGAAATGCCTACATATATTAAAAGCAAATCCAGAAAGAGTCCATAAGTAGATTTGTACTGAATTGCAGATGGGAATGAAACAATACCTATTTGTTTTTAAATTGCAAAAGTATATTAAGATCTTAAGTATGTTTCTCCTCACGCTGAACCAAAACAGCTCAAAAAGAAAAAGAAAAGAAAAAGTTTAAGTGGGGATAAAAGTGATTATAAAATTGAGCAACACATTTGATTTTCCCTTTTTCAAGCTATCTTAGCTATATTTGTTTACTGCGTTTATTTTTAATTGCCACAGCTGGAGATAACTGCTGTCATCTCTATTCTTGCTAGAAGATATTTTTCTTTTTTAATTTCAAGTAGTGGCTTTATGATGAGAACCTCAGAAAAAGGACTGCTCTTTCTCTCAGGGGGATTAAACACCAGGACAAACAAATAACAAAACATCACGGCATTTGCAATATGTGCTTAATATATTGTTCATTCAATGGCAACAAATGAATAAACAGCAACTTGAGGAGCACAGAATTATCTTTATATCTCACCTCTTGATGCTGTTGTCGTATAGATAGGCAAGTCTTTGGCAGCTCTTCTTAAAATCTCCTGCTGGGATTCTGGTCTCTCTTCTTTTTCATATTGTTCTTTATCAGCTTTTGACAAACAGAACTAAGAGGGATGTAGAAAATGGATAGGAGAGGAAAGATTAAATAGTACTTTGTTTTCCAAGGAAAAGACCCTTTGGGTGTTCCCATCGACTGACCCAAAAGCACCACGTTAAAAAAAAAAAAAAGAATGCTACAGGAATTACAGAAAATCCCTAGAACTCCTAAGTTTCTGGATGTATTCTGAATGTACTTAATTTCTGGATGTATTTTCATGAAAATAATCTCTATCTCTGTTCCATTATCTACAGTATTTTCTCTTCAACACAAGGGAACACAGAGACTCAGAGTGAGCTTTAACGTGCAAACTTCCCTTTATTTTACAACAAGCATAAATTAAGTAAACTGTGAACAAGAGGAAGGTGCAACAGCCCTTTGCTGCTACAAAGCACTGAAATTCTCTTATCCCATTTCCTCTCTAACACAGAGAGGGGTGCAAACCAGATGGGGGAAAAAAAAGGCAGGCAGGGGTGTGGCGGGCTTCACAGCTCCAGCACAGGAGCTGGAAGAGTTTAACTGGAATTTTAACTCAGGAGTAGTCAACTCTAGTCTCAAAATTCTGAAGTTGTATTGAAAGCAACTTCAGCAAAGCCTGTACAGTTTGAGAATGTGCTACAATTCTGAGTAAAACCTCACAAGCATTCCTGATGAAACCTCACTGAAATGTAAGCCTTCACCAGAAAAACCTGGAGAGCTTTTAGTCATTTGTGAAACACTTAGTTTGGTATCCGCTGAAACAGTATTTCCCAGTAAGCCCCACAAAACCCAGCGTGCTGACAAGGCTCTGTGCAGCGGGGGCTGAAATGACCATTTTCTTTGGTATTTTTCTGTTCCAAAGCACTTCCAAACTCTGAGCTTCCTGCATGGACTACAAGAGGCCTCTTTATGAGCACACATAGACAAAGCATTCATGGTAGAGAGTGGAAAATGCTATGTGTGCAGCTGGAACAAAACCTGGCTTAGTGTGGTTTAATATGACCGTATTTTCCCACCAAAAACATGTGCATGATTAGTTCACATGGATTCTCCTCTCATCCTGTACTTTTTCCTCTTTTGGATTACAGTCAGTTGGCAAGCAACAATGAAGACTCCACTTACAGCACGGAGGAAGCAGTAAGACATTGCTGCAATTTCTCTGTGCTATTTCCTAACCCAGAATGCAAGCAAGATGCCTCACAGCTCACAGAATCTAGTTAAGCCTCCTGTCACACGTAGCACCATCCCAGTTATTGTGCCTACACACCCTTCAAGGGTGAAACATGAAACATGTTTAAATAATACCATTTAAATAACCAGACACTAGAATTAATCTACGTGAAGGGTGAAATTGAAGTTTAACATTTCAGCCATCACCAAGAGTTTGACCTAATTGTTTAAATTTGACCACTCAGATCGATATTTATTCCAGTATGAAAACTGGAGATGCTCACATCAAAAGTTTAAGACAGATGTGAAGCATCATTCCAGCAAACAGTAGTACAATACACCTTATTCCCCACTACCCTTGTGAGTTTGCTAGGTGACCCAGGTCTCTGTGACCTGCAATCAAGCAGAGGCTGCAGGAAACATGAGTACCCCCTCTAGATGACATTTCAAGGGGCAAACCATCAATGCACAGAAAAGGAACCCAATAAAAAGATTCAGAACTTTTAAAATTTGTCCATGTAACAACATAGTATTACTGCAAAAATCCTGGATAGGATTTTGGTTTTCCAAAAAGCTGCATTTCTGTTCTAATTTCAGAACTTAATAGGGCTATGGGACCACAGTCTCTCAGGACAATAGCAGGATATGTTCAAAGGCATCACAAGTTGTCTGTTACCACACAGCAAACAGAATTCCCAATGAGGTTCCAGCAGTTCTTATTGAAAACAGAAAGAATCCCTTTGTTTCCTTCCTCTTTCTGGATCTTGTATAATGCTGATTGTTCTTTCTTAGGACAAATGCACAGGGATTACACTAAGACAACAGCAGCTGCAGAATGTTTTTTTTAGTTCAACAGTAAGATCACAGGATGCTATTTGTTTTGCAAGAATGGCCAATTTGAATGATTAAAAATATATACATTTACATTCTCACACAATGGAGAGATACCGAAGTCATGTTTCTTTTTAAGTATAAACAGCATAAATTACTCACTAGTACATGAAGAGAATGGATTTGCCCAGAAACAGAAAAAGTGGTGCTGGGTTTTAAATTTGGTTGGTTTTTGCTTTTTAAAAATTTTTTGAGTGTGTTTTTTTGTTGTCCTCATAGGACAACTTTTTGTCCTTTTTCATTTAAAGCTAGCTGTAGAAGAAAATATTATTAAATCCGATCTCTCTCTGCAGTTAATATACAAAAAATTCATTACATGCCATAAGCCCAAGCCATCCCTTTCACTTGCTGAATACAAAAAGCCTGCTACATCATCACTGTAACTACAGGAAAAGTACTGCAGAATAAGTTTGCTATTAATGAAGAATTCAAGACGACAGTGAAAGTTATTAGGCATTAGCATTAAGAGCAGCTCTAGTTCATATAGCTTTAGAAAACCTAGAACAACACCATTTTGACCACATTTTAACTAGTTAACCTGCTTAACTCTACTTGTTTTCCTGCAAAATCATCCCAGAAAAAGCAAAACCAAAGAAGAGAAGTCCCTTTGAATTTTTAGGTTTAGCAATTCATAGAATCATTTAGGTTGGAAAACATCTAAGGTTATTAAGCCCAGCCATAAACCCAGCACTGCCAAGTCCACCACTAAACCACATCCCCAATGCCACATCTATAAATGTTTTAAAACCTCCAGGGATGGGGATACAACCACTTCTCTGAGCCTGTTCCAGTGCTTGTGACAACAAGCCTTTCAGTGAAGAAATTTTTCCTAATATCCAATCTAGACCTCCCCTGGTGCAACTTGAGTCCATTTCCTCTCACCTTATCGCTTATTACCTAGGAGAAGAGGCCGACCCCCACCTGGCTGCACTCTCCTTTCAGACAGTTTTACAGAGAGCAGAAAGGTCGCCCCTAAGCCTCCTTTTCTCCAGGCTAAACACCCCCAGGTCTCTCACCTGCTCCTCACAGGACTTGTGCTCCAGACCAACAGCTTGTATTCCAGCTTCTACAGCTGCATTTAGACTTTTTGCTTAGCTAAACAGCAGAATAGTGTTTAGCTTTTTACACTTTATATTCTATAGCTTTAACATACAGATCTCTAAGCCATAATTAAGCACTACACAGCAGTGTTTACTTTTTCATCAAAACATGGGAATAACTTGTCTCAAGAATGTTTAAGGTTGACATTAGCACTGAATGTCAGTTTTGCTGAAAACAGAATAAAAATTCAACCCCCACAGAGCAACCAACACCTCAAACAGTTTAGGCAGTTTAAAAGCTTTGCAAAAACAAGGAAGAGAAGTGCAATATTTTAAATTCAGTGCCTGTATTTAATCCTTACATACACACACATTAGAGAAAATGGAAAACAAGGTAATCCATCTCAGGCTTATTGGAATTAATATGGTTCTTTTTCAAAACAAAAGTTCATCATGCATTCTTTTGCTATTATATAAAGCTTCTTTATGTAGTCACATCTCAGTGTTCCTAAACCTTAACCCTTGACTAATAAGTGGGTTCAGTCTTCCAGGTCATAAGTACGCATTGCATTACTACCCTTTCTTACTCAAACAACAGTCAAAACTGCCTAAAAAGGAAACATAAAAATGCTGTCACTGTATTTCATTTATCAGTTTTAAAAATTCCAGGTTTCAAGCAAGCTACTTCATAGCATAGCACTGTACAAGACTGCCAAACTTGTGATGATTTAAACACACATTTGGTATAAGGAAATGTCATTACACAAAGCATATGGTATTTTAAGATTAACTTGATCATTTTCATTCATGATACACTGTCATGCTGTTCTATTTTAGACAATGAGAAGGGAAAGGTGAATCATGCAGTACTGCAAACAAATTTCACCACTGAAAACATTTCAGCTATTTATAAAAAAGGCATTGACATTTTCATAACATTACACTTACCTCATTAGAGGGGGTTGCAGGAGATGTGAAAATTGTTTTCCCATAGGACCATACAAACATGACGAATGACAGATGAAAAACTACAAGGTAGACAACTGCAATAAAATACGAATCAGAATTTGGTGAATATAGCTGAAAAGAACAAAAAAAGAAACCCCCTGATCTTTGAGGTGGGCTAAACAACTACACCTAGCACTCTAGGACTATTCACTTAAAAAAATTAAATAAACACCCACCCTCACTCCCTAAATGTTATAGCTGCTCTTCCTCAACGAAATAATGTTTTATTATAGATTACAAAATGACCTTGAATGCTTCCAGGGATGGAGCATCCACAACTTCTCTGGGCAACCTTTGCTGCTGCCTCACCACTTCCACAATAAAGAATTTCTTTCTAATACCTAATTTATACCTGCTGTCCTTCAGTTTGAAGTCATTCTCCCCTTGTCCTATCACTCCATGTCACTGTAACACTTTGCCCAGCACTCCTGTAGTCCCCAGGACTCCTGTAGTCCCCCTACATGTACTGGAAGGTGCTATTAGGTCTCCCTGGAGACTTCTCCAGGATAATAAGCCCCAGCTCCCCTAGGCTGTCTTCAGCTGGAGAGGTGTTCCATTCCTCTGATCATCTTTGTAGCCTCTTCTGGACTTGCTCCAACAGGTCCATGCTCTTCCTGTGCTGGGACCCCAGAGCTGATGCAGCCCTGCAGGTGGGGTCTGAGCAGAGCAGAGGGGCAGAATCCCCTCCCTGGCCCTGCTGCCCATCATTGGATGCAGCCCAGGACACGTTTGGTTTTCTGGGCTGTGAGCACATGCTGCTGAGCCATGTGGGGTTCTCATCAACCAACCCCCCCATGTCTTTCTCCCCAGATTGGACTGCTTCTCAATCCATTCTCTGCCCAGCCTGTACTTGTGCTTGTCCTGACTCATGTGCAGGACCTTGCTGAACTTTCCAAAGCAGATTTTGAAGGAGAAAACAAATTGACAAAACCCACCCCCCAAAAACCAACCAAACAAAATTCGCCACCAAAAAAGGCCCCCACAAAACAAAACCACACCTCCTCCCCCCAAACAAACAAAAAAAACCCCAAACACAAAAACCCCAAACCCCAGAACTGAAAACAGCCTCACAGCCTCACTTCTGGTATGTAAGTGACTAAACTTTCTGGAAAAAGATGATGCTGTAATTCTGTTCTAGATTATCAGAAAGTAATTGATTACTTACTGACCTACATAATTCAATTTAATTTCTACTTCTAACAGAAACAGCACAGTGCTGTGCCATTACAGAAGGCACTGGTCATTGACGACAGTTAAAATCCCCAAACAGGGGTTTGGAGAGTTCTGCACTCCAGTCATGCCAGATGTGAGTTAAAGATTTTCTTACTATCTTCTTTCAAATCATCTGAGAAATACAAGCTGGAAAAGTCCTATTACACACAGTGGCAACAAAATGTAGCTGGGTTTAGGAGGGAGCTCAATAAATTTTCTAATGAGTATGCATGATATTGCTGTTCTTAAAGACCAGAAATGCAAATCTCATGACCAGGAAGCTCCTTCCAATCTTGTTTCCTCTAATGGTTTCTTTTATCACTTGTCAAGAGGAAACAGATCAGTTGTGCTAGAACAGCAAGTCTTAGAGAAGTCATATTAAATATTTATATTATCTTCAGTTGCAGTAAAGTAGGAAATTTGACCTACTTTTCTGTACAGATAGAGTCCTTCAAGAAGCTGTATGATGTACTTAATGGACGGCAAAAAAGGCTCAAAACTTTGGGAACCTCCAACAGCTCAGAAAATGCTTGTGCACAGTGACAGAAGACATGGCTTTAATTTATCACCTCCACTGTTTATTGCAATGAAAACAAATTGCATTTGAGCTTTTGTCAGAGAATTATCCTTTTTACCTTTGTCTCTGATTCCTCCAACCTCATAGGCAGACTTGGCAAATTTTCAGCTGTGGAGCTGACTGAAAATGCCAGAAACAAAACCCTTTTTTAAAGCCATCCTAAATCTGTCGTCTGATGGGAAAGAATTTGTGTATTACTGTAGTAGGCACTGCATTATTAGAAGTTGTCTGTTATGAAAAACATACTCTACATTCAAACACAAAGTGGTTAAGCAATTAAAGAATGAGAAAATGGTTTGGAAGAGAGGAGAAAAGGACATAAAACTGGAGTGGAATTTGTGGCACAGATCAGAACTTTGGTGGAGAAGAGGGCAAGAGAAATTGAATAGAAGGAAAGAGGAAATGAGATACAGCGAAGGGCAAGGCACAGTAAAACTAACTTACACAGTAAACAGTTCTACCCTGTCCATAAAAATCACACCAGAATTCAGATTCTTTTGAAGGATTATTTTTAGTGCACACACAATGCGTCAAACAGCAGAACCTCAAAGCTTTGTCACAGGCTGTAAATGCCCCTAAAACCCACAGAATAACAGGGACCACAGCTGGCTGCATCAAGGGTACAGATCTGCGCCAGTGCTACCAGTATTTATTAGACAGAGGTAGCTATTAAAGTGCTCTTCATGTAACTGAGCTCTTGCAATCTGTCACCATCATTAAAAGCCAAGGGCCAATAGTCAGTAGCCAGTGATGGGCACCACCCAAGGAAAGACCCTGCAGTTGGCAGTCCATAGCGGCTTCACTCTGAATAAATTCTTGCTTCATTTCCTACACCCATGCTGCCTTTCCTACTGTGATTACACATAACTGTCCTGTCAGTGCTCCCCAGGAAATGAGAGGGAGGGAAGATACCATTTTTAACAGCTTTACTTTAGCAGTCCATCTACCCACCACTTTGGGTATCAGTAGCTCCTCTACAGACTACTCCCTGAAGCATCTTGCATCTGTTTCCAGAACACATGTAAACTGGATTCATTCCTAGTCAGCTCATTTTCTTGTAATTACAAGCTAGATGGAAAAAAACAACAAAAACCTCAAACCCCAGTATCTGCCAGTTTAGCCAGACTCAGAGCCACAAAGAAGTCCTGGCTAAACTAAGGCAACCCAGAATTCTCCGTACCATGCTGTGACTTAGTGAAGTCAGTTCTCCTTAAAAGGCACTGATGCATACTATACCAAATTTATGGCCTCAAGAAGACAATGTCTTAAGACATGCTCTCAGAATCCTCCTAAAATATGCTAAGCTCTCCTAAGATTTGCCCTTAACATTCTTTTCTGAACCATTCTCAATACTACTTTCAAAACAGAGTCAGATCACAGAGAGGCAATAATATATAACAGTAGTATATTACATGTTAACAGAGATTCAGAGTTGACTTTATTCCTCTATCCTAACGGATATAAAACTAGACAAGAATATAAAGTTACAAAGCAAAAATGAGCCTTAATGGGGTGAAGAAATTGCCACTAATTTAATCAAAAGTTGCCATTATATTCAAATCATTTTACTGCAGTACTTATTACACTGAAATGTGGAGCAAAATACACTTGCTAAGATGCACATTATTGATTTACATAGCAATGTTTCTGGTACTTTGGTCTTTCAACACTTCTTGGTTGATTGGTTGATGGCGATTCCTGGTTATCATGAGCTGGCTTATAAGAACTTTAGAAAACTTATGCCAGCTTTCTTTTCAAATGAAAAAACACTTCACATGTCATTTTAAAATCAACTTTCATGGTTGATAAATTCATGCATACAGGATGCCTATGACATGACTCAGAATGGGAGGCGCAAGCAGCACGCAGGTGACAGCTATTAAGAGCCTAACAGGTTCCAGTGATAGTGTCACTCTCATTAATTAATCTCGCATTTTCCGTCTCTGGTAGATTTAGAAGAACCTGTTCCAGTCAGATAGGTACTGCATTTGGAATACAAATGCATTTGGAAACATCTGACTATGTAACACAAACATTGCTCTGCCAGACTTCCTTAACTGATACATGAATCTTGCCTTTCCAGAAGAAATTAGAAAGTAAAACTTATTAATCGACAGGTCAACAGCAAATACAGCAGCAGCCTGCAGAATTTTGTGAAGTCAAGGTAAAGCCCAGCTGTAAAATGGGATGAAAAAATCCAGTGTAACACAAGCTCACACCTTGAAAGGCTTACAGTTTATTTTGAAGATTTTCCTACTCTTTCAGCTCTCCATTAGAAACTGAAAAACAACAAATTCCATCAAGATTCCTTCTTTTTACAGTGTTCTGGTGGACATTCACCAGGAAGAAAACTGCTAGAATAGCTTTCAGTTCTGTGCTCTTTTGCAAAATGTTTAAGAGATGAGAGCTTTTACCAGTCTGAAACAGCCCTCTGTGGATAATTAAAGTGCAAATCTGTGCTTAATTTACCACTCATGTTCCCCCATAAAGTGGAATGAGCTCCCAAAAAAATATCCCAGCTACAATGTGCTAGAATTTTTTTGTTAGTTTTTATCACTATCACTGTGTACTATTACCCACTGTGGCATGTAAACTGGATGCTAAAGCCAATATGAAGATTAAAATTTCTCAAAACAAGGCCTCAAACACTTGACCTGGAAATTGAAAATTATAATGTGTAGCCACTCTTGAAATGGTTGTGTTTTGCACAATTCTAACTACTCCTTAAGAATGGAGTTCTGAGGAGATTGGTAAGCTGTTTGGAAAATATTAAAATATTAAGCTGTTTGGAAAATATTAACAGAAAATGGAATTGTAGATGTGCTGCAGTTCCTTCTCTCTTCTCCTTTTCCTGTTCTTAGTAAATACCCATTTAAAAATAAATGCAAACTTAAATAATAGTTGCATTACTTGCATTAGACACAGGTCTTGTCATCATCCCAAGTTTGTGGTATTAGAAACAAAACAGACTCAATTGTACAATATTTACCTTGTTTC
This sequence comes from Hypocryptadius cinnamomeus, assembly GCA_013400635.1. NCBI lineage: Eukaryota > Metazoa > Chordata > Aves > Passeriformes > Zosteropidae > Hypocryptadius > Hypocryptadius cinnamomeus. The sequence goes on from VYZP01040352.1 coordinate 10,919, forward strand.
TTAGTACTTACTACACAGAGCTCACACATAAAGGAGTACATTTAAACTCTATATCCCTTAGGATTTGCATGCAAAGCAGCTATTCAGATCTTCATAAAAATTTTTAGAATTACCTTTTTCGGCAGTTGAAGAAATAGTAACTGCAAGAGAAAAAAAAAAGAGGTAGGTAAATTTGTACAGAATTAAATAATTGGCTAAAAGTGAGATATATGAGGTTGTTGACTTGTTCCAAAGCATATTTCAGGTGTTAGCAGAGCCTCCCCACCCAACACTGGGGTAAAACAGGAGTCAATATTCCTCCTGCCAGCCCTTGATGCTTGGCGAGTTACTGGAAGAGCTGAAGGGATGCAGTTCCCCAGGCTAAGGAAGTGAGCACACTCCACAGACAATAATTAGACAGGATTTATGCATATTCCCCTTCCTATATGCGCCTAACTCATTTTTCTGAGTCAACAGCTAGGCCAACAGGTGTACCACTGGAAAGCAGAAAATGAAATTAAAAGTTCTTACAGAAATCCCTGTGAAACTGTCACAAGTAACCTTCTTCCTTAAGTTTTCCTCCCCCCCCCACTTCTCTCTTCCTGTCACATACTATTTTTTGCTATTTTTCCCCCTGACCTGAATTCTTCACGCATAGTTAAAATCTTTCCACCTCCTTATCTCCTATAGCCTCATCTCCTTTCATGCCAACAGCAAATTCCATTGTTCAAATCTACCTTGTACACTGCCTGACTAGTACATCTTCCTGCCCTCAGGCTTCTCCAAAACCTTCACACTCAGTTTATCGGTTCAGGGATGATGCTGAACAGAGAGCTGCTGTACTTGTTGGTTGCTGTGTTCATATCACTTCCCTTGCTGGATTTCTTCCTTGGACACTGAATTATTGAAACTCAGTGAGGAAAGGATCCTTCCTGACTCCATCTTATGCAGTAAATTTAAGCTTCTGGTCACCAGCATGAGCAAAATCTTAACAGAGCACACTGTGCCTCCTGCAGTTTAGCTCACTACACATTGCTTCCCCTCTCCCAGCTCTGACATTTCTACTGCCATTAACCTGTGCAACAATTCAAAAGAGCTTTTTCTAGATGTACACTAGACTGTTACATCTGCAGGGCTTGAATGTGCATTGCAGACTTCCATCTGAAGGGCAGCTTTGTTACAGAGGTGGCATTTGTCATTTACCTGCAGATACCTACAGGGAAAGGGTCTACAACTGCATTATGCACCTGTGCCTCTTTTCATGGGCATCAAGACGCATAATGAGATGATACCTCAATGTATAGATGACCCCTTTTTGTTCAGACATGTTTTAGGGTTTTCTCCTTCTTTCTTGCTCCCATCCCTTTCCATTAAATATCCACCCTCTGTCTGTACACAGAAGCCTCTGCAAAGTAAATGGAAAAGGTTCTGATTCCTTCCACCTAAAGGACGAAGAAGTTACCACATGGGATAGAACAAGGTTGCCTTCAGACTCAAGGAGGTCAATCCTAAAGAACAGCTTCATTTCACATTAGTTATGCATACTTGCACAGCCTGCTCCCATGTTTCTCTCTGAAACTCCACTTCATGCTTCAGAAGTCAAATTATTTTTAAAGCAAACCCTGTGAGTGTTTTTGCTTAAAATTCTACCAATGTGTTACTTCTCCAGTTAAAATGTTTTCAACAATCCAAGGAGAAGATAAAAATTATTTTTAAAGTCAGAAGTAAAATAAGCTTGCAAAGTATGTTTGTTTAACTTAAAAAAATACTAAAAGTACTTCAGATTTAGCTTTGTCTTTGGCTTCTCATATCTTAAGTAAACACCTTTACACATTCACCTTTGTATTCATACACAAACATGTATTTCCTTGGACAAGAAATATAAAAAAGTTCTTAATTATCCTCTATTGGGGGCGGGAGAACATAGTTATCTATAAAACTTCAGGATATCTAGATGTAATTGTCGTTGAAGTACTCCTTAATTTGTAGCCTAATTTCTGCTCTCAGCACAAAACAAAGCTGTGAGCCAAATCTGATGTTTGAAGACTCAAAATAATGAACAGGTTCTGCATGAAAAAACAAGGAAAAAAAAAAAAAGATAGTATTTTATCACACATGGGACTTCATCAAAAAGATCCCTAAATAACCTTCAAAAAATTAATTAAGCTTCACAGCACCAGGGAGATAATTTCTCTTTCATACATAGGTCCCTTAGGTTAGAATGCAGTTATTAGACTGTGTAGAACAATTTTCATTTGAGAAACTCCTGCAGTTTGAGGTAAAAGCCAACATGGAAATGCTTGTGATTTTCATCCTGTCTTAACATCCTCAAAAGAAATAAAAGATGTCCTGTTCTCTTCTGCCTCAGGGGCTCATGCAAGTTAATGTTACTGTTTCTATCCTTTTCACAGTTCTAATGCCCATTGTCAAGTACATTAAATGAACAGCAACCCTACTAGTCCAAATCCACTCAGCAGATGGCACATGAACAGCTTTCCAGGATCTTTATACTACAAAGCAAAGCCTTTCTTCACATAAGTTAATAGTCAATCTTTATGTAAAAAAGACTTTTAAGTATTTGCTAGGCCGGCCACCTAACAAGAAGCTTTGTACCATCAAGGAATCAATTCTTGCTTTTGAACTCTACATCAGGGGAAAAAACCTCACAGAACATGACATTGCCATCCCTGGTCTGTAGTTACAAGTTTGCTCCCTATTACTTTTCTCCTCTGCTGCTTGTGATGTTTAGATGGCTGCCAGCTTCTGCTGAATTAGTGCCATTTCCACTTCAAACATTTTTGAAATATGGTTTCTTGTCTGGGACATGGGATGGGGAAAAAATCCCAAGGCAGCACTGCTTTTTTGCTTATTGATTTTTTTTAAACAAAATAAACACTGTTTATGATTTATATGTTAACCTCAGGATGCAGCAGCACTATATAATAGATAGATGCATCAGCAAAAGTTAGTGCCTTAAGCACTGCAATCAACATGAACTGCCCATGATTCAGAAACATAAATGGCGTAAAACAGCTGCTCTTTTGAGGATTTTAAAATATATTGACATATCAATTGCTCAGCTACAAAGGGAAAAATATTCTTTGGATTTGTTTCTTAGTATTAAGTTCCTGGTTTTGTGAGAAGACTTATGAAGTTCTAGAAAGATATTGTCAGGGAAGGATAAAACAGGACCAGACAGTGAAAGCTGCAGCTTACTTCAATAAAGAGAGCTCAGAAGCAGGCACTTGCATGCTCAGGCACATGGAGTTTTCACTATGGCCTCAGAATTTCAAAGGATTCAACCCCTCAGTGCTACAGCACCAGGGGAGTTGAACAAAGTGAACAAGCCCTGTCTGACTGCAGTGCAGAGCTTTATCTTGGCTACCTCAGGGTTTCCAAAATCACTCTAAGGAAGGAGTGCAGCAAACCTGCCTGTAAAGAGAGGCAGACAGGCCTACACTGAACTTCATGCTGCTGCAGCTTGCCCAGAAACATACAGGTGCAACATGCTGTCAGCTGGTCCATTGAGCAGCTTACCCACTGGACCTTCCAGTATTTTGGAGTCCCTCCAAGATGAAGCACACAATATGAAGTATGTGGCATCCCTTTCTACAGAATACTATCTCTAAAATACACCATACAGCCTATATTAGGCTGGATTCAAATGCACTTTATAACTCTGTCCACTTAGGTGACAAGCACGAATTGCACATTTGACTTTCACAGAGGAAAAAGTTGTCTTAGTTTTGATTTAGACACCTAGCATCACCCCTGGCAACAAAGACGCTCTTTCCTTTATGACCCCAGTTGTTGGTTACACTTTCCTAGATACTCTTCCTCACATTGTTGTCTGTTATCTTTCATCTCATCTATGTCACAACAATGAAAGAGGCAGGAGCTTACAGCTTTATCACAGGAAACAATCCTGCAGACACAGGGACATCATTAGCTGTGTAACAAATGAAAATGAGGGAAAATGTCACTTGTTGGAAGCATTCCTCTTGGAGTGTGAAGTGATAGAAATGTCAACTTCAGAAAGCTTTGGAGCATTTTTTAAGCTGCTTCAAGGAAACCTCTCAGAATATCTCATCTCTAAAAGAAAAATATGTTAGGGAGCTGGTTTGCTTTTAGTTTCAGGCTTATTTTCAGGGTTGTTATGACGTGTTCAAGCACCTTCCAACTTACTGCATAATAGGAAAAAACCAAATCTCTCTATTCTGAGGCAAAGAGGTGCTATGATCTCCCAAGACCTTGCAAGAGGCGTGCTAAAAGACATTTGTCTTCAAGCTTGGAATAAACTTCTCCCTCCCCAGTCACATCTTCCTACTCCCCTACAAGGCATGTTCCAACCATAGCTAGATATGCTTCTTGCAGAGGAAGAAATTCAACTCCAACTAATATAGAAATATAGCAAAGGACAAGAACTGATCTTGTTACTGAAGTGCGATGCTTATTTCCCCATCCACGCCCACGATGGCTCTTAGCAGGAGTCACACTTCGGTTATTCCAGCCATTCCACAAATTTCAAAGAAACATTCACATTTTGGCTGCCATTCCTTAGGGTGGGAAGAAGGAGCAATAAAAGTGTAATTGCATCCCTTCACCAGTTGTACAGCCTTAACTTTTCTCAGCTTTTCATGAAAAGGGTTGCAAATAAATAAATAAATAAATATACATACCTACCTATACATACACATGCACATATATACACACACACTCATACATTTCCAGAAGTTACCAGTACTGAAATTCAACAGAAACTCCTACAGGCACTGCCCTGTCTGCAAAGGAAAGCACTACTGACATCATCTCGCTGTTTAATTTGCTCAGAAAATAGCATTTTATCGAAAGTGTAACTTTTATGGTTACATAATTTCCATTTGCAAAAGCAGACCTTAATCAGTCACAAGAAGCTGACATAAACACTGTTTACTGATACAAGCAGGACAATGAGTAAATTTCTGTGAGCAAACACTCATTTGGCTTTTGTTACAGGGCAGCAACAGAACATGAAGACCTTAGCACTTCTCCACTGTTCTCTAAAAGCCTTAATTCTGTGACCTTCCCACACTGAGATATTTCTTATTTCCCAACTGGCAGGCACTCACTAGGTGCTCTCTTCCCTTAACAGCTGGGAGCTGTTTTAGAGAAATGACTCAAGATGACTAAATTGACAGCATCATGTAGCCAAAAGCCAAAGCAGGAAGATGTTGCCAGGTCCCTGCTAAAAGGCTATGTGGGTCCAGGAATCACACAATTGTCACCATGAATGCTCCTTGCAGAATTTTGAGCCATATGAGCTTAGAATTGTATTATCTTCATATGGTACTAGACGATGTATTTCAATTTCAGATATCCAGGAATAGGACACAAGTTTCTCCGCTGCCACACACTGCCAGGGGATTCAGAAAGCAACATTTTATAGAATGGTGCTGCAGGAGATGTGGCTCCTTTGTGCTGAGCCAGCACGAAGAGTCACATTGCCCCACCATGTGCCTCAGCAGCAGCACTGCCTGGGGCTGGTCTGCAGCACGGCTGCACCATCAGCCAGGTCTGACAGGATGCTTGTCTCAGAGGCGTTACCTGTGGTGGACAACTCTTGCTACAAGGGTGTATAAAAGCTACCCCTCTTAACCATATATCCACTTCCCTATGGCAGACAAACAGAGAAGAAGTGAGAGCTCACACTTGGGATCACATTTGAGCTATCAATGAAGTCGGCAGCCACCACACTACAAGTTTGTGTGACCACAAACAGCGGGGCATTGCAGGGTGAAGGGGAATGGCAGCGAGTGGCCTCTCACTGTCCTGGGTCATACACAGTCATGAGAGGGGAAAGAAATGCTGTCAGGGCCACTGATGCCTTAAAGCATGAGCCAGAGCCCAAACTAACTCCTCACACATCCTGTGTTCAGCAGGAGCACTCGGGAGAGCTGCCTTGTGACTTCAAATGATCACAAGACGATGCCTTCAAAGGCACTGCAGGTAGTGCGTATGTGTGAGAAATCTGGGGTGGGAGGAAATAGGAGGAAGAAAATGCAGCCAGGGAAGAAACACTGGTACAAAGGGGGATGCTCTGTTTTATGACCACATTTCCTACACTCGTGATTGCCATGCCCATTGGTACAGCATTCAGAGAAGCATTATCACAGGGACAGGCAAAATGAATTCATATTTCAAACAAGGCAGTTCAAGCTGCACTGCAGAATGTTTCTGTTACTTGTTACCAGCTATCATTATGATTTGTTTTATGGCTGAAACAATATGAACATGATTCTTTCACTAGAACAAGTAATTGAGAGCAGCTGGAGGCTTGCTGCCCAGAAAATACTCTCTTATCACAATAATAAAGCAACTTTTTATTTAACCAAGGTCTTTTCAGCCTCAATACAGAGAGTACATGCATAAATACAACCAGTCTACAGCAGAAATTAGCATAAGCAACGCAAGATACTTCTTGGGTACTGAGTTACATTTAGCAATGAATTTAGCTATGACAACTGGGAGGATTTCTGCCACGTATTGTGGGAACAGTAAATTCTGTGCTACCACTTACACAGTTCAAATACATAGCTACAAAGGCAGCTTCTGGAACCCACAAAATCCTACAGATGGCTCCTTACCTCTGCATCTACAAAATATTCTTGAAAGTTATACCAAAGGTCTCCTAATGGTCTTCTCAACAAGGGTGCCTGCGCTTTTTAAACGATTTCAAAACCAAGAGTTATGCTTGGTCAGCACACAGAAGGAAGTGTGGCCAGGTCTTAACCTCAGTCCCACACGTGTGTCTACACCAACTACTGTGTATTAAGAGATGTATCAGCCCAAATAAGGAAAGGATTTTTGTAAATATGAAGTTAGCACTCAGCTCCAGCAATGCACCCGGTCTGCAGCCCCTGAAAAGCCCCATTCCCCAAGAAGCACTACTCACTTTCAATTTACCATAACTGCTCAAAACCCCTCTAATGTAAGTTGATTTTCTTCGGTTATTTAATTACTATTGACACTGCTCATTCTATTTGCATTTTGATGGGTTTTAAACCCTAGAATTACTTCCACACACTTTCTTCAGCTGGTTACTCATATTACTGGACTTCATTCAATTTTTTACCAAAAATTCTGCTTTATCATAACAGTAACAGCTTTATTGCTCAGTAGCATGGAAATGCTGTGCATAAATTGCTTCCAATATTGTCTTTAAGCTATCAGACAGAGCCAAAAGAAAGCCTGGTTTCTTCTCAAAAGACAAAGAGAGCTCTTACTTGCATCAGTCAGTGAGCTGTGCTCTCTCTGGCACATCAGCAAATAGGAAAAAGCAGAATTGACAGAAAGGCATGGAAACTCAGAGGCAACTGAGTGGAGCTAGCTAATGTCCACACCACTAATTAATTATATTTGCATTTGAAGGAAAGGTATTTATCCTCAGGCTGGCCAGATGAAGCTCATAGTAACACTATACTCAGGTATCTACACATGTGAAAATGCTTTTTGTGTTAGGAATAACTCCAGCAGTTCTGTAGCTGACACTACTAGGATACTTGCAAGAGATAGGAGTGACAAACAGGATAATCAGCTGGTGTGACAAACACTGTGCTGTACAGAGCTGTCTTACACACCCTGCACAAGATCAGGTGTTCTGCAGGTAATACCAGAAACTGTCAGTATATTTAAAGTAAAAACCAAAGCAAGCAAAAATCCCACCCAACCAACATACATTTTCATAACAGTATTTTTCAAGTAATTCACAATTTACCAATTCTTTTTGATAAAAAGAATACTAATTTGTAGTTTGTGACTGCCAGTCAATACCTGCCTTGAATATAAAGGTCACTCAAAGCTGACTGTCTTATGGCTGAGGACATTACTAGTAAATCCATTTACTTCTACACCAGACAGATGAAAATAAGCAACAGTCTTTATTTATCCATTCCACAGAGCTGGCAGGAGAGCAGAAGTGTCAGTCCATGGAGAACAAAAATTCCAGACAAAGCTGCTGTGACCTGCAGACCTGAACCCTCACCCAGCAGTGAGAACAGTCAGCAGCCAGGAGGGACCTGCTCTGCTAATCAGGCACCTTGTTCATGTTTGGCTTCAGACTCTTCCAAAATCAGTTTCCTTGCTTACTTACTGGCCCAGCTTGCAACAAGTGTTTCCTGAAATATGAGGATAAAATCTCCTTGCAAAACTCTGTGGATAAAGATCTCCTTGTAAATCTCCTTACAAAGTATTAGGCACTCTCTTTTCTGAGAGGAGGATTTTGCTGTCACCAAGTTCACTAAGTAATGGAAGAAATCAAACTGCCCATCAAGCTGACCTGCTGTCATGCATTATGGCACTGGATTCCCTAAGTGAACTTCTAAGTTTGCAATGTTGGTCAGGTTTAACTGATATTTGCCACCTGAGGTTAAATATGGAACTGCCTAAGTTAAGAGCTAATTTTCAGCCAGCAGTACATTGACAACAGAGCAGCCAGTAATGTAATCTACATGGATTCCTATCAAGATTTTAATAAGCCAAGCTCCTGGACTCAGCCCTTTAAGGAATTTTTGTATTGAAAAACATGTCATTTAAAAACAAGTATATTAGTTGTGGGAGAGCAGTGATGGGGAACTCCTGTCTTCAACAAACTGAACTTGTAAATACTAATAAATATTTTTTATTTTTTAAATTATAAAACTGTTTATGGAATAAACAAAGGTTTAAGGACTTCTCATGGTGATTTAGGGAATCTGTTCATATATGGCTTATCAAGTTGATTGGTAACAAATGCTGCCATCTTTTGATGCTGGAGGCTTTGCTGCTTGTCCTTTTCATAAAACAATATGTTATGCATTAAACCTTACTTAGACTGAGACATCCTGAGACAAAGCTTGACTAGCTAAATCTACACCCTCTAGCTTCTTTGCAAAAAGGAAGAAATAACAGCAACTCCCCCGGAACATAAAAAATAAGATCCAGGTGCTGCAGAGGGAAAAAACCACTGGTAATAAAAGGACAGAAAGTTTTGGATAGAGGACAAGGTCAGAAGGACACCATTTTGATCTTTGAGGTCTCATTTAAGTACCTGATTACTTAGGAATATGAAAAAGTGACAGCAAAAAGACTGTACAAGCCACTGCAAAGGGATTTTTGGATACTCCAGAACATCTAGACTAAATCTTTGATAGCAGTCTAGAGCTAACAGAGAGGCAAGCATACAAAAGAGCAGAGCCTATCATCTAGGAGCTCTCATTCAGTAACTATTGCTTCCAGCAAATAAGTAAAACAAAAAAAATCCTCAGAGCTCACCTGCCTGCTGACAGTTCACTACATATTCTTGGAAAGCATAAGGTCAGGACTCCAAGAACATTAACTGAAATACTGTAAATCCTAATGCAAGGTGTGCCAAGGGCAGAACACTTCTGCCTACTGCTCCTCAGAGATGTATTAGGGCTCCCAAGGAAAAGCACTGGAGGTAACATAGCAGGGCTGGCATGGTGCCTAACAAGAAACAAGCAGGGCTTGATGCATGCATGGCTCCTACTGAGAGAATTAACTTCTGTCATCTTCCTAGGCTATCGCCCACCGTAGTAACACAGTTGCAAGAACATCCTTGGCTGCAGGTGAAGTACTCGAGTGGGGCACTCTGGTGGGAACCAATGTTTGTGATGCCCAAGAAACAATTGCTGCTGGTTTAACACAAAGGTCAGCGACCACAGTGAGTTGTAGGAAGTTAGATCAGGAGAGTGATTGCTTCTAAAGACCTACAACTAGGTGTGAGTTGGCCCAGATCCTTAAACCTGTTGTCTCCTGAGAGGATACATAGAAACATTTGGGATGGGGCAGGGTGTGCATCTGCTCCACTAAAGACTCCAGAGAAGGCGTTCAGCAAGAGGAGAGAGCACAGTCACCTGGTAGGAGACTACCACAAATCCTGAGGCATGGAAGCACAGCTCCTGAGGCCCTGCATGTGCCTAAAAGCTCTCCCAGATCATGGTTTCTGCTCACAAACAGATTCCCGCTTCCACTCTTAACTTGGCAATAGGGTTCTACAAGTGTGGGAAGTAGTGAGAAACATAGGATATTTACAGCTTTGAGGGTGTTAACAGAAAATAGCCACACAAAAGGGAAAACATAACTGAATCCAGTACTCAATGGTCTTTAAGCTTTCCATTATCAAAATTTATGATTTGTCTAAATTATTATTACATAAGTTCAAGCCTACTCTCTGCACCACTTGCTGCTTTAGCTTTATCTCAGCAGGTATCTACCATGGAACACAGCCATAATATCTCTGTAGCCAATTACAAAGCCAAAGTCAAACTTCTAAAAAATACAATTATTTAAACCCTCCAACATGAAACTTAAGGAGCAGCAGATTAAATAGATAAAAATATATACACACAAAACATCCCCACAAAAATCCTATGCATACCTTGTATTCTTTTTCAGACACTGTAAAAAAACCCACTTGAGTGTTAGTCGCATAGGATTTTTCAAAACATAACAGAAACCAAACTACTCCAAGAGCTGTACTCCAAGTTTTGGTCTCCTTTGCAATGTTCAGGGTAAATCTGCAGGTCACAAACCAACAGATGCGAAATCCTTCGCTCAATCACAAAGCAGTATGTGGAAATACACCTCCTTTCTCTCTTTTTTTTAATCCAAACTTGACAAAGCTAAAAGCAATGACTACTTGTCATGAAGAATGATACAGTAACAGGTTCTCTGCATTCACACCCATGACAAGGCAGCAGATGAGGCACTTGACATAAGTTTTAAGTCCCCCACACACAACTGCAAATCAGCTTATACAATAACTATGTGTTTAGGTCTCCTCAAACAAATTATGTCTGTTTCTTTCAAGGTTATTTAAATTTAATCTAAACTTTGTTTCATTCTCTCTGCACTGGCAGCTTGCCAGTGCAGATTAATTCTAGATTAATTCTAGATTAATTTCTTCAGGCCAATTCTAGATTAATTTCTTCAAGCTCTAATTTTTTTGGTCAGAAAAAGGTTTAAAAAAAAGGAAAGAAAAACCCCCAAACAGCTATCTCTGCATTTAGCACTTCACAAGAGATGCATAAAAATCCCCCAGACTGAAGACAGACATACATCGAGATGCACAAGTGAAGTACCACAAACAAAAGAATGCTGCTTTGCAACCCTCTCTCTGTAGATAATATGGTTAAAATAGTTCCATGCTTCACATTTAAGACAATGCTGCACTATCTACAACACCAGAGAGACTGCTGCAGAAACTGCAAAGGCAAAGCATGCTGCTCTTGTGATCCACTTGCCTTTGACAATCTCACAAGACAATTTTAAGAGTCAGAAGAAAAGATAACAAATGAATTGATAAGCCATTTGGTCTTTTGAGAAAAAAGGAAAAGTAGAGGCTTGAAATGCTGCAGAGGGGGAGTTTGACTTCTAGCACAGATAAGGGAAGACGGTCAAAGATTAGGTATTCCACTGAAGATTGTGGGGAGGAAGGAAAGCAGAAGAGTGAGAAAAATCTGGCTTGTTGGTTTCTTGATGCAGGAGAGAAGGAGTTAAGCACATCCCACAGAAAACAGTTCAGTGACAGCAGAAGGAAGTAATATCAGGGAAGTGGCTAAAAGAACAAATGAATTTGTTGCAATCTCATTATCTCTTTTATAACTGAATCACACCGTGGTAGAGATTCAGCTCACACAAAAAAAAGTGGTCTGTGCTTACTTTCCAAATGTTTCTGTTACATTTTATACATTCTAATGAAAAAAAAATGGATACTTGTCCTATTACAGGTAGATTATGCACCAGCTGGAAGAAGTTAATGACTGAGATCAAAACTTCATAAAAGCTGTTTCAGGAACCTACAGTTTGTAACACTTGTAAGAAAAGTACTTGTTAAATCAGCATAAACTCTTACAGTTGTAGGAAACTGTTTAACAAAGTGATGCACTGAATGAGTGAAAAATGAACGGCATGAACCCTCAGTATTTACAGGCACAATTTTAGGCAGACAATTAGAATGTATCTTACTCCCATTTTCCATCACAGTCTCAAGTTCCAAGAGTAAAAGCAGGTCTAGTGCCATCCAAGCATTTCAACTACCACAGGTATACAATAACCCAGTTCTGAAACCCATCTTTAAAGCCTGTAAATTCTTTGATTATGAAAAGCATATTACATTAACTCATAAAAAGATGAGTCAGTAGAGAACAAAGTTTTAATTATTGAAATTTCAACAGACAGAAGAACCTGAAGTTCACTGTATGTAGAGGGTAAATGACCTCAAAGTAATGTCTACTGAAAATATATGCTTGAAAATCTGGTCCTTTTATCCATAGCGTCTTGTAGGAAAACAGAGACTCATAAGTGGCAAAAGAACATAAAACTCCTGATTAAAAATGAAAGTGACATTTAGATCACTGTTCTAACTCTAGAGGCATACAGAAATCTCCTACTGCTGTTACCAGAGAAAAAAATGAGAGAAGTTATTTCCCATAATATTAAATACTCATGCTATCCAAGCCTTTCAAAGCAAGAAGAAAACCTTTATAGTTCACATCCAGAAGGCAATCAGGAAGCACTGCAGCAATGAGTGATCATGGCTACAAGAAAGTAAAACCACAGGAAGAGCTCCTGCTTTAGCTCAGACACTTACTCAGCTCCTTGCTTTCCCTAAGCCTCTTCTCTACCCTACACCAAAATCATCCTGCCCATGGACCAGTTTCAGACAAGTGCTCAGGCTCAGGGTAGGTCTCACACAATGTACTACTAAGTTTCATCAAAGCTGTTGGACAGCAGAAGAGACAAGCCCAAACTCCCTGTTAGCAGAGGCTGCTCTGAGCTCAGCGGCTCATTTTCTGCCTAGTCCCCTGAGCAAGCTAGGCAACACCAAACTGGTCACTGCACCACACTTCTTTTTGACCAAATAGTAATTAGGGACCAAGGAAAGATGCCAACTGCTGCAGAGCTGTCAGGAATGGTTTAGCAGATGCAGGGGCTGCGGTGGGCACTGCAGATAGAGAGCTGGGAGGGAGAAGAGGGATGGAGTCTTTCTGATGACAGAAGAAAGAGCAGATACAAGATAACTCCTCAAGAAACCAGGCTGTTGCACTTGGAACAATTTTTTCATTAGAGGACTGCCAAGAAAGCAGCTTGCATTTTAATATAAAAGACACATGTCCACCTGTCCCTCTAAACTAGTATAACCAATACAGTGCAAGGCACCATAGAAGATAATCTTTCTCCTCAGCTGAGCACTTAGTTTTCCAATAATCTGTATCCAGTCTGACCACCTCAACCGGAATGCTAATTATTTATAATAACAGAAAAGGTTCTCATTTAAGATGATAATATGCATGCTTATGCTGAGAGATTATAACAAAATTAAATGTATGCAGAGTGGTTCAATTTCTGTATTTTTAAATTCATGAGAGGCACGTAAACACAGTTAACTAACTAATGATCTAACCTGTTTAATTTGCTTTCCTTTTCTTGACAGGTAACCCTCTTTCCCTACGGGAATGCCTTTTACATGTTTAACATGCAAATGTTGTACCTCAGTGCTGATACTTCAGCTTTTTCTGCAGTTTGAAATCAGAACTGCTGTTGGTATCACATTGCCATTGCTTGAGAGATATTGCATTAGCATTTTCAGTAGAGATTTCTTTTGGAGGAGGCAGATGGAATTACCTTTTCTCTGTTTATGCAACAGACTCTTCAGATGGGGAGTGTTACAAGGGATCACCCTGTGCTCCTCATAAGGGCCGTGCTTTGAGGAACTCAGAGCCAGCTCCCTACTGACAAGAGACATTGCAATCTCCTGGAACAGCAAGTATAATTTGTACTACTAACATGAAGTTATGCATTCTAAATTACAAACTGCTTTGTTTGCCAGGATTTTAGACACCCTAGACATTACACTGTATCAAAAAAAAGCAAACCTTCTGCAACTAGATGCTATGAAAAGAATACACAACCAGTTTCTCCCATAGCTTTCAAAATCAGAGTTTTCCATACTTTGCAGACCCTGAGGCATGAAAACATTCATTCATTCACAAGCCTACTAAATATGTAAAAAAGTCATTATCCTGAGAACTCCTGGCTCAGGAGGAGTCAGGACTGTGATTTTCAGAAAACATAGTCTTCAGTATAAAAGTAAAAAGCTAACCTGATCAGGATTTTTAGTTCTTTTTAATAACACCAGTCACTACACTTTAGTTAGGAGCTGCAGACAACTCAAAGTTAACTAACTCCTCTTTTTCTCAATGCAAGACTGCACTACCAAAGTCTGCAAGTGGGTTGCCTGTAAGCAAAAGGGTTGCCTGTAAGAAATGAGCTGACTTCACCCACCAACTACACGTGGCAAAACAGTGTCTTGTGACCACCCTCAAACCAGTCCGCACTACAACCCACCACCTACAAAAATGTTTGGGATAGATAATAAGATCCAAGCCAGCCATAAATGAAAGCAAACCACGAGAGAAGCACTTCACTCTGAGCATCTGAGGGATGTGGTAAGCAAACACAATCAGTCCAATTCAGCAGCAGCATAATATAGCCATTGTTTACAAAAGCAATGTTAAAAGCAAAACATGTTTTGATAACACGAAGAAACACATGAAATGGTTTCAAACTAACAAAAAGCTATTTTATAACGTTCTTTATGTATTGCTAGGTGTGTTTTCTTGCAAACAGAGCTCTGGGCAAGTTATGTGTGAAAAGAAGAAATAATCTAGTAAGGAAGTGTTCAGTCAGATTTTTCTACTTCAAAACACTTAAAAAAGCCCTCTGAGACCTGCCTTAAGTCTTTTGTAGTTCCTTCAGTTACACATATTCACTGAATTTTTACATTGCTGACATTCCCTCAACTTACACACATGTGGCTGCTTTCACCATTCCAATTAGCTTAACAGCTAATTTACTTGATGGATCACAACTACACAGCAAGAGTGGTCTAAACAAGGCAGTGTTCAACATCCTCAGAGAGACAGAATGATCCTGGCAGTTCCCATGGGAGGAAAACAATAGACAAGCTCAGGAGGCTCCTTTCATCTTATCCACACCAGTCCTCAGTGATCACAGCCAGTGTGTAAGTAATATAATTTAGGGTTATAGAAGAGGCATAATCCAGTAAATACATACTAGGAGGGAATTACAGAGAAGCCTGAGTCCATCAGACACCAAAAGACATTGAGCAATATGCGAGCATATTAACTTGGCAATAGGGTGAGCACCCCATCAGAGGAGGGTGGGGCAAGCAGCACAGAGAAGTAAAACCGAAAGGAAAAGGGTGAGGTGACGAAAGAAGCAGCCCCAACTTCCCCATCTTCTCCTACACTAAGCCTGGCTTCCCATTTGATCTACTAACTGATTATATGTTCAACCTTTAATAAATGACCAAGGACTACAAGGAAAAAAAACCAACAACAAACCAGGAAGAAGTAATAATTGGGGAAATACAGGCTTTCCCTCTTCCTGTTTCCTTGTTAGCATCACATCTGAACAGTAACTTATTTTTTTAAGAATAAACTTTGAAAAAACACTGGTGTCTGTAGGGTTTCAATTTCTCTTTTACCCAGTATTTACTCAGAATTTTCTATTGTGTCTCCTCATTTCTAAAGCTTCCCTTCCTCCATCTCTCTTTCCTTTACCAGGCACAGATCAGCCTCTTACCAAAGCCATAAACCCTGCTTCTGCACCCACCCCATGTGAACACCGGCAAAGGAAGTGTTGCCTCATTCATCAGCTGTGTGCTGGAGACACATCCTTGCTCTTCCTCATAGTACACAGTGCTGTCCTTCCCAAAACAAACAGAACATAGGGAGCACCAGCAGAAAGAAAATCTACCTGCCAAGACAACCAGAAAATCCTGTATTTTGCTCTAAATCCTCTCAATCCTGGTTTGAACTCAACCGCAGAGTAAAAACATGCAGAGGAAAAAACCCACAATGCCAAAAAGACCCAAACAAAAAATCCCTTTCCTCTCCCTTGGTGAGATGATTTTTTTCTCAAGAGTGTAAACAAAATTCAACAGATTAAAAATAAACAACAAAAACCTCCAAACTCACAACAGAAAAAACTCACAAGACAAATAAAATCCTTGGTCATCAAGCACTATTTAGACAAGTAACAACTGAAAAATTCAGTGACAGCAACAGAAGTCAGTAAATATTTTGCTTATTAAATGATGCTTTTTCTTAAAAGCCTGTATGCACAGACATTGATAGAGCTGTTTCGTGAGCAAAGAGTGCCAGTCTTCTAGAAACCAGACTTAGAGACGCAGAAGCTCTTGCATCAACAGGAGCCAATCTTCTCAGTAATTTTCACACAAACCTTAATGAACTCAGAAGAGCTCTTTTCAGCTTCTCCATGTTCATGATAGACAAATCATTCACCAGCACCTAGTCCTGACCCACTCTGTGATCAAGACACAAAGCTGGGACTCAGAGCTTGAGGCTCTGTTCCTAATTCAAGCAGAGACCACCTGTTCGACCCTAGGCAAGCCTCTTAATCCCGGAGTTTTTGTTCTTTGTTTAAAAATAGCCCTAATCTGCCTTTTGTCATACTAATTAGACTGTAGTGAGTACAGAAAACTTGTAAAATGTGAGTCTATAACCTCACACAGCCCCTTTCAGGACTATTGTTACAGCTACCCATGCCCCAGACCTCCAGTAGACTGACTCAAATTTGTTTTCAAATGTTTTAAGCATGATTTCCCAGAAAACCTATTTACTCACATAGACAACTGAACAATGGTAATCTGGCAAGTTTGGATACACTGACATATTCACAACTATTTCATGTCAACACTTCATGTAGTACCTCAACAAGCATTATTTTACAGCTATGTCTCTACTATTTAACGTTCCAATAACATTCGTGCCAGTGGTTCATGCTCCAGTCTAGATCTCCAAATAGAGAAGGCTGTGAAATAACATCAGCATACAGAAAAGTTATCCAAAATACTAAGTCATTGCAGAAAAAACTGATTATTGCTAATGGAAGGCTGTCTACACCAGTTTACCCAGATATAAAGTACATGCAAACATTTCTTTTCTAGCTAGGGATATCAAAGCATGTAGTTTACACAAATAAGAAGCAGTACCAGGACCTACAAATACTAGACAGACCTATATGTAGCTTAAAATAGTTCTTAGTACTTTCGAGGTTCTTCCTCATTTCAGCTTCCTTACTTTAAACACGCCAAATGCTCAATAACCCGTTCCTTAGTTTTCCTATGCTGCTTCCAAGTTTCAGCAATTCTGATGAATACTGCACATCACAGTTCCCCTCCATTTACCCTGCCCAGAGAAAGCCAACATCCTCCTGAACAGAACTTTCCTCCTGAAGGCAGTAAAGGGTAAATATTGCCCTGACCGACATCGGCTGCAAGTCAGATTTATATAAAGACGAGCCCTTGCCCAGAAAGCCTTGATACGGCCTGACAAAACCCCGTAAGACCTAAATCCTTTCCCCAGCCCGCTTAAGTTGGATGTTTCCAGCCTCATAATGCTTCAACGGCACCGAGCTTCTGAATGAAAAAGAGGGAGGGGATCCCCCTATACACCCTTAAGGAGTTATTGGATACATCAGATGGATGAACAACACTAAAATAGCGGGGAAACTCCTCACGAGGAGACACGAGGCGCTGAGCTCTCGAGAAGTCCCTGTCCCCAGACGAAGCACCCTGGGCCTCCTCCTCTCCCCTGAATCTCCACAGGCGGCTCCGGGCCGGGACCCCGACACCATGAGGCACCTGAGGGCGGGAGGACAACAGGTAAACCCGGCCCAGAGGGAGCGCCCGAGGCAGGGTCTCCTTCCGCCGCCTGAGCGAAAGCCTGAGGCGGGCGCAGGAGAAGCGAGCCCGCCGGGGCGCAGCGGAGGAGGCGGCCGGCAGAGGGTCCTGCCCGCCCGGCCNGCCCCGGGCGGGCCTGGGCGGGCTGCAGTGGGCGGGAGAGGGGCGGCCCCAGCGCCCGCCACCGCCCCCTTCTCGGGGTGCCGGAACGCCTCACAGAACGGTAAGGGGTGGAAGGGATCTCTAGAGATCATCCGGTCCAACCCCCCTTGCCAAAGCACGGTCACCTAGAGCAGATGACGCAGGAACGCGTCCAGGTGGGTTTGGAATCTCTCCAGAGAGGAAGACTCTATCACCTGCCAGGGCAGCCTGTTCCTGTGCTCTGCCCACCCTCCAAGGAAAGTTCTTCCTCATGTTGAGGTGAAACTTCTTGTGCTTTAGTTTATGGCTATTGCTCCACGTCCTGTCACTGGGCACCACTGAAAAGAGCGTGGCACCATCCCCTTGGCACCTGCCTCCGAGATATTTATATGCATTGACGAGATTTCCACTCAGTCTTCTCTCTAGACTAAAAAGGCCCAGCTCCTGAAGTGTCTCCTCATAACAGAGATGCTCCAGATCCTTAATTATCCTGGAGGGTCCTCCACTGGACCCTCACCAGTAGCAAACTTGTCTTTCTTGTACTGAGGAGCCCAGAACGGGACACAGCACTCCAGGTGTGGCCTCAGTGGGGCTGAGTCGTGGTGGAGGATCCCCTCCTTCGACCTGCTGGCCACATTCCTCCAGACGGATCCTTCGCCATTGCACCTCAGGGCACCGCCGCCCTCCGCCCCCATCTGTTCGCACCGGCGAGATCCTCCTCCAGCCATAAAACCTGGTCTTAAACCTCCAGGTTTTTCTCTCTTCCGATCCTGGCAGGATGGGTCGGTGTCGGGCAGGAAGGCGCTGGGACAGCTCCGAGAGCTACCGGGCTGCTGCCTGCCCCTGCTCGCCGAGCACTTACACCGCTCAAACAGCCTGTTGGGTGCCGCAAAGGGAACTTATAAATANGTCCACTCACACACACACAGCTCCACCACGTAGGCGTAGTAGGACCAGGCCACGACCAGGGCGATGAAGGCCACGGGCACCCAGGCCAGCACCTTCTGGCAGCACTTCAGGACGTGGGACGGCGCCATCTTCCCTGCGGGGCACCGCGGCAGCGCCGGCGCTGCGACGGNGGGACACAGCACTCCAGGTGTGGCCTCAGTGGGGCTGAGTCGTGGTGGAGGATCCCCTCCTTCGACCTGCTGGCCACATTCCTCCAGACGGATCCTTCGCCATTGCACCTCAGGGCACCGCCGCCCTCCGCCCCCATCTGTTCGCACCGGCGAGATCCTCCTCCAGCCATAAAACCTGGTCTTAAACCTCCAGGTTTTTCTCTCTTCCGATCCTGGCAGGATGGGTCGGTGTCGGGCAGGAAGGCGCTGGGACAGCTCCGAGAGCTACCGGGCTGCTGCCTGCCCCTGCTCGCCGAGCACTTACACCGCTCAAACAGCCTGTTGGGTGCCGCAAAGGGAACTTATAAATAACTTACTGCTCTTTGACTTATTGCTCTATTGACTTACTGCTCTTTGTTTCATCGGCTGTTTCCTGAACGGCGGCGAGCGCCTGACAGCTGCGGCCACACCGCGGCCTCGGGCTGGCGCTGCCCTGCGGGGCTCAGCCTCCGGAGCGCCTGAAATCTTTAGCCTTACTCTGGCATTGCTGTGAGTGGGATTCCGGGGTCGGAACGGCCCGCGCCATGGCAAAATTCCCCATCTCCCTGCCGAGCCAGGGGGTGCTTGCCCCAGGAGCGCATCCCTGGCCCCAGGCGGCTCCCGCGGCGCTCCCGCGCCACCTGGCGGTGGCGGGAAGGGCCTCTCGAGCCGAGGGAAGCGGAACAGACAGCATCCATAGGGAACAGACAGCATCCCATCCACAGGGAACAGACAGCATCCCATCCACGGGGAACAGACAGCATCCATAGGGAACAGACAGCATCCCATCCACAGGGAACAGACAGCATCCATAGGGAACAGACAGCATCCCATCCATAGGGTACAGACAGCATCCATAGGGAACAGACAGCATCCCATCCATAGGGTACAGACAGCATCCGTGATGCTGAGGTGAGGGGTGAGGCTGGAACCACTCAGATGAGTGCCCTGAAAGAAGGCTTGGACACAACAGGACTGGGGGGCTGGTGCCACGTAGTCCCTGTGAGCCCCTGGAGCTGGTGTGGTGGGCAGCAGCAGTGAGATTGCCTTGGCAGGACAGGGACAGTTGCTATGGTTTGCCTGTTCACAGAACAACAGAATCATCGAGGTTGGAAGAGATCTTCAACGTAACAACTGTCAACCCAGCACCATCATAATCACCCCTAAACTATATCCCCAACTGCCACATCCAGACTCTCCTTGAACACTTCCAGAGACAGTGACCCCACCATATCCCTGGGCAACATATTCCAATGCCTGACTACTCTTTGAGTGAAAAAAACAACTTTGTTCCAATATCTAATCTGAGCCTTCCCTGGTGCAACTTAACGCCATTTCCTCTCACCCTCACCTGCTGGTGAGATAACAAATACTAAGGAGACTGATCAAGAATTCAGAAGCCTGTGAGCCTTTTACAGCCCCATTCCTGGAAGAGCTCAAGGCCAGACTGGATGGGGCCACGAGCAACATGATCTAGTGGAAGGCATCCCTGCCCATGGCAGAGGGGGTTGAAACGAAATGATCTTTAAGGTCCCTTCTAACCCAAACCACCCTGTGACCCTCTGAACAGCTAACAGTGAGGGGACACCCTGGCCAAATGCCCAAGACACAGCCTCTGTATGTGTGGCAATGTGTGTGTCTCTGTGTGTGTCCATCTGGGTATCAGAGCAGAGGAATGAAGCAGTGACCTGCAGCCCTGATGTACCAGAGCAGGGATGTGTGCCCATCAGGGAAAGATGATCAGTCTGGGATCTCAACTCTGGGTATGGGCATACTTGTGCACACTGTGTATGGGAGCATGATCAGGATGGTAGGGAAGGGGACTGCAAGACTATGTAGTAATGCAGGGGCTGCAGAAGAAAGGGACTGCAGGAGAGGGAGAGAGCTGGTGTAAGAATGTGGTGTGACCCATTCCTAACCGTGCTGTACAGTAAGGGAGGAGTGACTGGTTACACGGACAGCATCTTGGTTATGGCATGTAGTCACTCTGACAAGAAGTACTGTCAAGGATGGAGCAGGTTGGATTTAAGGTGAACTAGGACAGTCTTGGTCTGATGTACTGGTTAGTCACATCAGAGACATAGCTAAAGTATTCCAGTTCCTCTAACCTTCATTAATTGTGGCACTTGGGGACATGCTTGAGTGGTGAAGATGGCAGTGCTGGGTTAGCAATTTGATTTTATGAACTTAGAGGTCTTTTCCAACCCTAATGATTCCATGATTCTGTTTCTTAAGTGTGTCAAAACATGCCACAACTGCTGGCATGTGCTTTACCTCAAGATCTCATGGGTCTGTTAACACTTGGCCTCAAGACAATGGGAAAGGATTTAAATTCTTGGTGTCAAAATAGTATTTGTTAATACTTTTAGAAGTACCCGAGTTTGATACTTCCATGTGCTTTTAATAATTTAATTGCTGTGTTAGTTTCTTAGTAGTGTATTCAGTGAAGAGACATTGTACTTCCAAGCCTTCAGGAATCTAGGGAAAAGGGACCTGGATCTGGGAAGCAAAGGTACAAACAATTTTTACCAAGCATGTCCTGTGTGTTACTGTGGCTGTGTCCCCTGGCTGTTACTGTGCACTGACCATCCTCTTGGCTGTGCTTCCACCAACTTTTCTGACAAAATCCCATTCACAATAAACACAATTCCTAACATGAAGACCAAGGAGCACAGCCATGAATAAAAAAGTTTATCCGGCAAACAGTTCACTATGCTAGGGAAGATGTGAGGGGATCCAACATGATCCTCCCTATCCCAGTCTTCCCTGCTGATGCTGACTGCAGTTTCACCCACAGAGGTATCAGTGGAGCCATGTGTGTGCTGGCATTCCTCCCTTTTAGCAGGTCCATACTGAGCTGCAGGAACAGCCACCGCGTGTGGTTTGGATGGAGTCTGACGCTGGCAAAGCTGGAAGCTGTGACATGGCTGGTATTTCAGTTCTGGGTCAGACAGATGCCTTGGGCAGGATGGAAGGCCAGTGGCTGCAGTATAAACTTTGGACAGGACAAACTGTATCAGCTACAATCCAACAACATTTCTGTGCAGTGCTTCCAGAATGACAGGAACTGAAGTGAGACTGAATTAAACAAGGACAACATGAAGGTTGTGAGGTGGCAGAGAGGGATTATTTATCCCCAGACAGTGCCCCCCACTGAGGAGTTTTGCTGCACAAATTTTTTCCGTATCACAGCTGGCAGGAATTATCATCTTCCACTCCTGAAAGCCACCTGGGATGTCTCTACAAGGACCTCTTGAGAAGAAATCAGCTCCTTGAATAGAAGTCATGCAGGACGGAAGGAAGATCTGCTAGGAATTGCTGAGCACCTGTTTGGCTTCAAATGGCTGCAGTGCAGCTTGTGCAAACTTTGCTGCCTCATTTGTGGCGGGGGGGGACAAGAAATGACACTTGAAACAGATTCTGGGAAGGTGAAGAGCAACTCAGAATGCCATGTTGTGGGAATAGCTGCTCACCACACTCTCAGTGGATCCCATGACTGTCAAATATTGGAAAACAAAAGGCATCTCCTGTCCATTTTCACATCACAACTCCACTTCTGGCTGCCCACCTGCTTTAGTCACATTAAAAAATGTGTAAGAGAAGTTAAACATTTCCCTTTGCAGCCTTAGCACCAGTTAGGGTCTGTTGCATTCTTCCATATGTTTGTTGGTCCCAGAGCAAGGCACTGCAAACACTCCCGTTACTCAGAATTTCTCTCTTTACTATTTAGAGGTTACAATCTACAACATTTTCATCTCCATTTTGCTTCTGTACTTCCCTCTCAAAGTAGCTCATCTTAAACTCCAGGATCATGCAATCCCAAGGCAGAAGCAACCAAACCTCTTAGATGAAGACTGATGCAAAATCATGATTTGTCTCAGTTATTCCTTGTAATATGAGACAAATCAAATATTTGGAGGCTTTGAATTTCTGATGTACACATAAAACCAACAGAGATTATGTAAAATATTTGCTCTTCACATTCCAGTACAGATCATGTAATCTTGTACACACCAACTACCAGTGATTACTAGCCCTTTTTTGTATTGGATCAAATTTATAAATTGTGAGGATGCATTTTTTGTCAAACAGCATGTAAAAATGCTGTTAATTAACAGCATTTAAAATTAATTCAGTTAATTAGTTAATTTCAGCCATATTGATTCAGTTCTTGCTTGCCTAGCATCCTTTTGTTCAATGATAGTCATGTTTGGTAAATTTTTAATTTCTTCTAATAGCTCGTCTGTTTCTTCTTTTGACTTTATGACTTATCATTTAATTAGTGACCTTTTCTAAAGATCAGTGGCAACGCCTTGTATTTTGGTATCCTTTCTTTTCAATAGCGAATGTAATCTTCTACCCTGTGACTCACCTGCCATTGCTCTAGGAATTACCTTCTGTGCATTATTTAAGTGATGTACACCATGTTTTCAGGAATGTTTGCTCATTCCAATAGTATCAGTTTCAAAGTAGAGTAAACCACAGTAAGAGGCCACATAATTTAAAACAAAAAATCTGTATCCTGAAAAAAGAAGAAAATTTTAAAACACTTTTTTGGAAAGTCTTAAATTAAAACAACTGGTTTTCTTTGGGGTGATTTGGAGCTACCAGCTACTCCATGGGCTGACATTAAAGCTGACAAATTTCCCCTAGAGCAGTGGACCAGAGGCACAGTGTTGTGGTAGAATGTCTCTGTAGATCATCCTTTCTCCAGGAAAGTGTTGGTGGCATTCACAAAGGCTTAGTTCAGTGACTCACCTTCTGTGCTCCCTCTGCTGTCCATGGAGAAAGGCAAGGCCCGCCAAGGCTGTTTCAGAGCAGTGAGCTTCCATCTGAAATCCCATGAGAAAAACTCCCACACATTCCTCTGAATTACCTATGGAATATTCCTCCTTCCATCTTTCCAAACCTGTGTGTCTGAAATTTGGCCAACACAACCCCAGCCATAAACAGTGTTCTGCAAGGTGTTGTGTCCATTCTCCCACAGCCTGATGCTGTCCATGTTACTTCCACCACTCGGTCAGCCTGGAAAGGCAGGCCAGCCTTCTGCCAGAGGCAGAAGAGAATCACAGAATCACTTAAAAAAGACTTCCAAGATTACCAAGTCCAGCCATGAACCCAGCACTGCCATGTCTACCACCACTAAACCCACCACTAAACCATGTCCCCAAGTGCCACATCTACAGGTTTTTTCAATACCTCCAGGGATGGTGACACAATCGCCTCCCTTGGCAGCCTATTCCAGTGCTTGACAACCTTTTATCTGAAGTATTTTTCCCTAGCATCCAATCTAAACTCACAATGGGCACAGAGGTGAGGAAAAACATGGCTTTCTACTCCTCAGGGCACGAGGTGCTGTGGCTAAGCCCATGAGGGTGTGAGCAGTGCTGAGCAGGCTCCCTGCCATGCCGGTGTGCAGGAGACAGCAAGCAGAGCTCTGCACTAGGGCACTCCAGTTAATGAACTGGAAACATTATTAACTAAGCCAACATCAGCCTAATGGGAAATCTGTCTCCACATATGTTGTATGATTTTTTTTTTTAAATTATTGAATCAACTAGGAATTGTTTAATAAACAAAGCCAACGGGAAACATTCAAATAAATGAGTGAAGAGACCCGCATTTGTTTGCTGATTAATTTTGTGCATGCTCAAGTCTCTTAGGTTTTGTTCTGCAAAGGGCTTTCGGCTTCTTGTTGGATGACATCTTCAGCTTCTGTAGGAGGAGCTTCTGTGGTCAGCTGGGCACTAGAAGAGTGTGTCTACATCTGCCACATTCATTTTCATGCCTCGCACGTGACCAACTGCATTACAGGAGCTGTTTGTTGGGGCAACTTGGATCTCAGTAATAATGACCACAACATCATTTGGGCATGTATTTTCTGTTTAGAATGACTGAAGGCTTTTTTTTGCATTGGAGTAGTTTCCTGAACCAGCTGTGACTGTTTTACAGGAAAAATTAAAACTGAAGGTATCAGGCATGCTTGTCATGTTCTCCTGTGAGAACTCCAGCATGAGAAGAAAACTATTTTTAAATTTTGATGTACACTTATCGATCCATTTCTATGTTTTAGTCCAAGTATGGTCAATACACCTGAACTTCATACTTCCTCTAAGCAACAGGGTTGTTCCCATTCTTGCCCTTTATTGGGCAGTGATCCTTTTCATGTTATATGCACTGAACATGTGAAGTGCCATGAAACCACAGTCCATGGCCTGCTTGTTTGTCTGCTATGCAGAACATGTACTCCTCAATGTTGCCTGTTTTGTTAAAACCTGCCAGCTTGGTTTGAACCCAGAGGGACTTCTGCTTTTAGAAAGAGGCTTGTACAAACTGAGACACCAGAATTAATTTCTAGAAACAATCAGTGAGTTTCTATTACTTCTAGTATACCATACTGCATTTTTGCCTTTGCTTCATTTGGAAATGAAGAATAAATGGTTCTTAGACATTATCTTAAAGTAAACAAACAAAGAAATGTAAGAAGTGTTATGGGGATACAACAACTAAAATTCTGTACAGCAGTTATATGCTGTAGGTGACTGCACTTGCTTTTGTGTATCCTTTTGATATGCTGTATCAATTTTTGAGACTTTTGCAATGTGCAATGTGTTCATCTTTATTCCATGTAAAATTCAGATGCAATGTGGTAGATTTAAAAAAAAATCAATTTTATTTAGCTTTTCTATATATTTCTGTTCAGAGGAAGAGTTGCTTATGTTAAAACAAGTCACAATTGATATATTTAGACTGGTAGCTGGCATAAGCCTTAACTAAATTGTGTTGAGTAATGCTCACAGCAGGCTGCAAATATCATACAGTGACTAAAAGGAACTAAAACATCACACACTTAAACTATAATAAATTCCTTAAAAAACAGGGTTTATCTAAATACATAAATATCTCTTTTAATATAAGATATTAAAAATGAGAAATTATTTGAAGACAGTTTAACAAACCATTTTAGTTGACAAATAACAATAAACTTACAAATTAAACACAGAGTCTGATTCTTCAAGCCTGGTAGACAAGTCATCCCTGGCCTTTAAAGGAGTTCCTTCCTGGCTGCACTTTCAGGATAACTTCTGAAAATAATTCATAACTCTGTTTTAATTTCCAATCAATCTTTTTTTTTCTCTTTACTATAGACACAAAATTAATATTAAACCCAAGCATATCCCTTTGCTTTTCCTCTGAACTTGAAATCAAAGCTTTTGCTGAAAAATAAAACTTGAAATCCCTGAAAGCAGATACTGCTGATTGCACAAACCCAGACAGAAGTGAGCACTGAGGAATTAAACTTCTAGATACACTAAAGCTAAATGAGTTGATTTTTCCAAAAGAAAACCAAACAGCTTGTAAGAAGGAAGAAATTAGTAAACAAAAGAAACCACAAAAGTAATAAAAACATCATAAACCTATTAACTTCACACAGAATAAAATGCTAAGGAATTATTTCCACTCCAAAGTAAAAATGATTTGCTGAAATATTAACAGCAACAAATAAAAGGCAGCCTTGCATTGAAGCCAGAGCTGGCACAAAGCACACTTTGGGTGAACACATACATACTTCTGTGCCATGGAAGCTCTTCTCCAATAGTGTCATTTCTTGGATAATTTGGTGAAGTGCAGCTGGCTGTGGTGCTGTGGTGCCAGTCCCACTGCTCCACCTTTGCTCCCACCACGAGAAGCAACAAACAATTTCCAAACACACAAAGTAAACCTGCTATCCTGCTGCCCACATAGCACTGCATGAGCTCAGTTTGAGGAAGAAGGCTGAGGCATTTACTGCATTTGGATTTTTTCCTGGGGGAAAAGGGATCCTTGATGGTCACTGGTGCCTGATCTTCCAGACAGCCTCAGGACATCCCCACAGGCATGGTCTGTCCTGGGTGCATGTCCATGACGGGACTGTCCATGTTCTTGTTCTGGGTGCATGTCCATTTCTCTTTAACACTTTAGATTAAAGCTCCAAGCTGAGGCCATGAGGGAACAGCTGCTTTGCCGGCCTCTCACTGTGCTCCCTAGGAGAGATCACTGTGCCAAGGCTCAGGCACTAGGATTTGTCCTCAGTACAAACATGACAGCTACTGACAATCAAACACATTCTCAGTAATCTCAGTATTCCTTCGAGGGGACCTTTAGGGTTTCCCAATGCATTCTCTCCTGTCCCTGCACCAAGTGAGAGCTGCCCTGATGTCTTACCTATCATGGAAATTGTCCCTTTTCTCACAAAACCCAACAAAATGACAACCATGTTCAGCTTATTTACAGCTTTGAGGCAAACACAGCTGATGTCATGCAAAAAACGGATGGACAGTACCTCACTGAGTGGCTTCTTGGTTATTTTTGAGACATTTCCCTAGTCCACATTTTGAGTCTATTACCTCTGTTATCACAAACCTGTCCTGAAAGGTTAAGCTTTCATCCAGCCAAGACAAGTCAGACAACTGAGAGTGGGAAAGAGGAAGAACCTTGACAGCTTTACAGATAAGTCTATCTCCTATATATCATGGCCAACCAGGAAGAGTGATCTGGACCTTGCTTTTGGCTCCTGGGATTGCAAGAAAGACAAAACATGTAACGTGGACACCCGTGCATACAGAGATGCACCTTATGTTATTGCAAAAAAATGTGCATCTGTAACTTCTAAGTGGTAGTCTTGATTTGTTCCTCCTTTTAGTGTTTAAGATCTTAGAACTTTGCATTTGGAGTAATAAACATTTGTATTTTTTTTTATTGGACATATTACCTCAACAATAGCTTATTATAACCTTGAATTCCTGAGGTACTTCAGGTTTTCCTGTCACAACTTTTAGTGAGATAAAACAACCATTTGTTATGCATTCATCTTCTGCAATACAATTAAAGCAAAATAGTAATGAGTCAAATTGTAGCTACCACTGTGTTTGATAGAATGAAGATTTTTTTCTTCCAATTTATAGTACGTGGAAGAGGTCTGAGACACTCAATAACACTCACCGATCACTTACACAACTTTTAAACCCTGCATCAAGCCTATTAGACTTGTATTTCCAGTTTAATAATAACACCATGAAGGCAGACAAACCAGAAATCCACACAGGAACTGGCGGAATCAAGCACCAGGAACCAGCACATGAACGGATCCCCATAAGAAGGTGTGAACTTTCCTTTTTCATTTAGGATAACTTGGTTTACAATGTGTTGTGTAAGTGATTTTGCCTTGTGGACCTCTGCCCTTGCTGGAGAAGGAGAGCTGCTGTGTTGGTGGCTGAGATGATGTTCACTCCTTCAACAGGAGATGACACTGCTATGATGTTTCTGCCTGGGGCCATTATTCAATCCTGTGCATCCTGTATCCTACAGTGCAGGGTCAGACTCCACAGAGCAGTAAACAACACTATTCCCCAGAACAAGAGTACTTTGGTATGGAGGCCAAAAGTGATACCAGTTCTGTAAACCAAACTGATTGCACTGGAACGATTATAAAATTATTGCATTAGAGTGTGGGTTAATTAAACTCTAAACTCTAGCTAAAAAAAAAGAGCATTTTTGATTTAGTTATTATGTAAACAGGACAGACAAACTCCCCTAAAGAAAAACCACTTAAGCAAAAGATAAATGGACTGCTTTAAAAAGGACTTTTCCCAGTTTGCTTCCAAAGTTCTTTGACTTCCTTAATGCTTTCTTTTTTCACGCACTTCCAGAAACCTTGAATGCCTTGCTGCTGTGGTACCTGTTAATAAAGTTAAAGTGTGTTTAGCATTTACACAAAGAAGAACTCCTATTCCCAGACCATGTAAATACAATATATAATGTTGTGCTGCTGCTTCCGTAGTTCACATGTGTAATAACAAGTTCTTAGTGGCAGCACTCACCCCAGATTCACATGCAGTAAGGACTATCCAGTTTAAAATATATATCTTTTTCTATTCATTAACTCTACCAGTGTTTCTACAAGCATTTACAAGAGAGTTGTAGCAATCATGTGTGGTATTTACAAACAATTATGTCAGCTTGTTACCCTCAAACCTCGATGAATTCGGTTCCTCAGGACTCCAAGAAACTCGCTGTGGCTGAGGCAGTCATCTCCATCTAGATCAAAAATCTTGAAGATGGTATCCAAAACATTATCTGACAGATCCTGTCCTGTTGCCACCTTCACTGCTCTCTTGAACTCAGCTAATAAAGACATAATATTACATCAAGGTGACTGAACTTGCAAAGAAAATGGAAAGCTTATAAAATAGCAAGATTCTGTCCAATTTACAATGGCTTGTGGGTACCCTAACTGAAGAATTTGGGATGTGTAAACTAGTAAACTATTAGGAGGACTGAGTTCATGAGTTCTTGAGCTTGCTTCTTTTGTAATGCTATCTTTGTTAATTTTATCATAAGCTTTAGCAATGCACTGCTTCTCAAGCAACAGTACAAGTGATAATTTTTGCTAGAAATAGATGAAAATTTACATACTTTTGGCTCTTTCCTGTTCATACGAATGCTAAGTGTTTGCCTCACTATCCTCTCATAAAAAACCTTACCATTTTATATCAAGCCAGCTTCACAACAATTCATTCTACAAGAAAACTCTATTCCTCAGAGAACAGTAGGTCATTATATGCTCCACCTCAGCAACTCTGCAGAAACACAGCCCATCGTACAGCTTACAGCACATGGTTTTATACACCTGCAGTTCTGGTTTGGGAGAAGCTGGCTACCTCCTCTTAAATGATAGTGAAGAATTACTGAGGATTACAGCAGAAAAAGCTGCCATATCTCTCTGGAAATGTACTTCAATCTTCAGCTCTTTTTTCTTTTCTCTTTACACCACCATGTGCAGTATAGTAACACCCACTAGCCCCTCTTTTGGTCCTGTGGTGCACAGAATTTGGAGTTTTGGCTCAAGGAAGATGAGGAAGTGTGTGGGGCTGCCACAAAACAGCAGCTTGTAAGAGTGGAAGGATTATTGTTTATTATAGCAAGCACAATCACGACACATGAATTGGATGCATTTTTGAAGGCACCATGGAAGTCTGAATTTCAAAAAGGAACTGGAGGTTATTGAAGTGTAGCAGTATTGTAGATTATTACAGCAAGTTGTCCAGTGAAGTCATAAACGCAATATTAACATGGTTCTGCTCTCATAAACAAGTGCTGTTTATAAGTAGTACTATGAATATGATTAGTTCTGAAGCTTACTAGAGGGAATAGCATTCCTGACATAGCTCTCATCTTTGTGTCTTTCAACAACTCCTGTACAAATGCAGTTGATTATTTCACAGTTGATTTAAATAGATTTAAGTTAAAAATCCTTTTGTAAAAGTATATATCACAACTTGAAAAAGACATAAAACGTGGTGTTTATAGTAGTCTTAATTTTGTCTTTGAAAAGATGTTAACTGCTTCATCTCTTGAAGCTGAATTTAAATCCAGACATGGCACTGTTGTTTCTTTGAATGTAACATGAATAAAAGAAGATCTTCTAAAACAGTGGGGCATAACGATCTTCAAGCAAAGAAGGGACACCTTACTGGAGAGAAAAGATGAGTTGTGAACTCAGAAGAAAAAGAAATCTAGAATAAAAGGAAGGACTAAAAGACTGCCATATATTTATATAAATGTTCATATGTATGCAAATACACACATGTACACACATGCAAACACTAAGACAAAGAACTCAGCCAGATTCAGGAGAGAATTCGACATATAGGCATGCAACATCTGTGAGTTACCTCAGCACTGGCTGATTTTGATTACAGTGGGGTTCAGCACATAAACAGACTAGTAATGAAAGTCACAAGTTGCAAATCCCCCAGTTTTCTTTGGTTCAAATTCCATCCAAACATTTATCTTTCAAGAATATGTATTTCTCTATCCATCTCCTCACATCTTTCATTTTTTTTCACATGAGCCCATCAAATATTAATTTCAATGAATGTTAATACCTCCTTACATTTCCTTAGGAAATTTTTAATAATGTTGCTATTTTGAAATAACTTATGAGACTTGTCCTTCAAGAGTAACAACTAAGTAACAACCTCAGGATTAAAACAAAAAGCATTTGTATGTCCATAAAACTTTTGATGCATTGCTCCTCTTTCTCCTATATGGCAAGGAAGCAACTCCCCTCCTTGAAATCTTTATTTTAAACCCCACTTTACAACATTGTTTATTTCTGATAGACATAATTGCATAACACATCCTCCTCAGCACAGGGAGGACATGGATTGAGTCCAGAGGAGGGCCACAAAAATTATGTGATAATTTTTGGGATGGAGCACCTCTTCAGTGAAGAAAGGCCAAGAGAGTTGGGGTTGTTCAGCCTGGAGAAGAGACGCCTCAGGGCAGACTTTATTGTGGACTTTCACTATATCACGGGGGCTTTTAAGTAAGAGAGTTTTTACCAAGGCCTGTAGTGACAGGAAAAGCAAAATGCTTTCAGAGTGAAAAAGGGTAGATTTAGACTGGACACAAGGAAGAAACTTACTAGTTGTAGCTATCATTGAAAGTGTTCAATATCTGGTTGGGTGGGGATTTGAGCAACCTAATCCAGTGACAGAGTTCCCTGCCTATGGCAGAAGGTTTGGAAAAATGATCTTTAAAGGTCCCTTCCAACCCAAACCATTTTATGATTTATTAGTCTGCTGTCATCAATCCACATATGACAGCACATTAGAACTTTGAAATGAAAACATTTTGGAAACTTTATATTATTGTTTTTTAATGAAATAGAACTAAGTCCAAATACAGAGCAGTATAATATTTTTGGACTTCACTGTGGTACTTTGGGATAACTAATTTACATTAAATCCATAATTAAAATGATTTTTTTTGCCTTTAAAAAAACCCACATGAAAGGTGTACAGCACTTACCCCGCTTAACAGGACGATTGGCTACAGTAAACATCTGCATGGCGATAGAAAAGTCTTCCAGATTATTTGTAAACTTGCAAAAAGTCTTGAATTCTTCCAAACTGATGTTCTAGAGTATCACAGAATTCAGATGATATATAATGAATATACATTCAAATCCCAATTATTCTATGTCATTAAATCTGGTGGGACTTAGTGTTTAGATGTGACTGCCTACTCATTGTTGATACTTGTATTTCTCATATATATATTTCTCATATATATTTGTATTTGGACAATTATCATTGCTCTTACTTGTATAAAATTCAAGGGCTGCAATAATTCATTCAGCAACTGGTCACCTCATTAGACACCCACATTCAAATGAAAACCTGTGCATACAAAGGAGGAAGGAAAACAAAATATACTTTGGGTACCAACCTCTCCTGCTTCGATTCTGTCTTTCACATTCTGCCAGTAAATTTCATTGTTTTCCTCATCAGTGAAGTACAGCAACCACGCTGCAAAGTCTTCTTTTCTCATGACGCTCAAACCCTTTGAAAACTTTATGAATTCCATTTCTTGGACTTCCGTTTGCAGATTTTCCATGAATCTAAGTGTAAACAGATATTATCCACCACTTGTTACTTCCATCCCTGTATCACCACTACTACTTTAGCTACTCAGTGCCGCAGACACCAGCTCTGAGCCACAGACGCTTTTGACACTGCTGTTTAAAATACCCCCACTGGTTTCATTTTCCCCGCGCTCGCGGATGTTTCCAGGGCTGCTTTTCCACAAGGACACCAGCAGGACGCGCTCTCGGCCTGCACAGGCGACTGCTGCCAGCTGAACTTAGGGACGCGCTGGACATCTCGGTTTTAGTCGTGTTTAAAAATGCGCAGATAAGGACATAAAAAAATCGGCAAGGCAGCAGCATAATGAATGAATGAATAAAAAAGGACATGGTAACTGAAGGCCTGACACATGATTTATGAGGCTTCATATTAAAAAGAGAGGAATGACAAGATTGCAAAGTACCTAAAAAGATGAGGCCATAATAATCACAAAGGTGAAAGAGGAAACTTGAATTCATTGCTGTAGGAGAAGATGACTGAAAGTATCAGAGATTATAACTACATACAGAGGTTTGGTGAATCAGTTCTGTGCTCACTAGAGGATAGATCAGAGAGGATTACAATTATACCTGAAGGTATAGAGCTGTAATTGTGAGTTGTAGCTTTAAGTTTTTTCAGTTTGGTCTATATGGCTAGTATTAATTTTGGAAAAGTTAACACAGACAATACGGTGTGATCCATTTGATATTTTCCACTTCAGAAATGGGGCAATCCAAAAACAAGAGGTGATTTTTAAACAAAGGCTAAAACCAGTGGTGCTTGCCAGAATTCCCTCCGTATTGCTAAAGAACCCTGCTTTATTGAGTTGCAGAAATTATTGACAGAAGGGAATGAAACACTCCTATATTAGGACAAAGCAATTAATTGGAGAAGAGGACAGCTAAGGGTCTGTGTAGCCAATATCAGCAGAGGCTCATTTGCTCATCCGTATTTGCTTGGCCTCACTGGGTTTGAATTCTTTCCCTTGAAATTACAGCATTTGAGCCCACACAGCTATCTTTAGCTCTTTAATGAGATCACTTGGACAATTAGTAGCTTGAAGCTCTGTGAAGTCTATAAGGGGTTAGCTAAAGACTGCTCTTGAAGCATAAGTTCTCTCTTGTATTTTTCCCTCTAACAAGTAGAGCTGCACATGCAGATAAAGGGCCAACAAATGCTTCACAGCTCAGGACACGCAGGTAAATTAAAGCCTCATAGTGGAGGTGAATTTAAGTTTCAGGCTAGAGCTGAATTAGGGTAATACAGAGGAGGGGTACAAAATGCTGTCACATTTTATATGTGCCTTTTTCTGGTGTAGTAAAGGGGATTCTACAGTATAGCCAAACACTAGGATGTTCCTCCACAGTCCACCTTAAGACCTTACA
Organism: Hypocryptadius cinnamomeus; assembly: GCA_013400635.1. Classification (NCBI taxonomy): domain Eukaryota; kingdom Metazoa; phylum Chordata; class Aves; order Passeriformes; family Zosteropidae; genus Hypocryptadius; species Hypocryptadius cinnamomeus. The sequence continues at coordinate 44,739 of VYZP01040352.1, forward strand.
CACTTTCAATTCCCCCAGCTCTCCCTCTCAGAAGTGGATGAAACACGAAAAGACCAGGTAGTGCAATCAGTGTCTTTGTCTTGCAGAGTGTCGAGAGTTGCCTTGCTCAGCTTGCAAAGAACTCTGTTTTCAGGCCCAGCTCCTGTCTTTGTAACTCACAAAGAGACTGCTGCCTCTGGCCAGCACCACAGCCAGCATGTGCCAGGGAGACCAGCTCCATGGGCTGGCACAAGCAGCCCTGCTGCACCCATGGCCCCCAACAGTCTCCCCAAGTCTTGGGAAGGGAGGTCGAGGTGCAGAGGGAGAGAACAGCATGGATCTGGAATGTAGACCAGGCATGGAGTCAGCCCAGAGAGACTGAGTAGGGCCACTTGGCTGCATTTTGAGAGTGGCCATCACAGGCAAGGAGGAGATGGTATCTGGGATGTGTGGTTTATGGTTGGCTGGAAGGCACAGCCAGTACTGTGCAGAAACATTTCTTTGACTGTAGTTTCTAACTCATGTAACGTCTGGTCTGGAGGAGGAGAAGTTGCTGAAAATGAGGTCACTCACAGAAATATGCCTACAACTTGGATGCAGAGAAATGAGACAACATGTGTTTTATTTTCTTGGATTTTTATCTATGAAAGGTGGACATATTTGGCAGCAGACTTAAGGTCTTGAGAATTGAGCAATTTATATTGGGGAGAAAGCTCTCAGTCATTTGCTTTACTGGTTGCTAGCCACAGGCAACGACATAGAAACAGATTCTTCCACCTTTTCTGAATATTGCATTTCCTTAAGCAGACAAGCCTTGGTGACCTGCCCTCTAGCCACACCCAATAAAGGCAAGAAAGCTGAAAAATCAATAATTCCTACATGATGAAGGAGCCAACCAAGCTGTACACATCAGCCTGCTGAAAGGGGCAGCAAAGCCAGAGCAGACAGTGAAGGGTTTGGCTGCGGCATTTTCAGTGTGTTCTTGCTTCTGCACCCTCTTCTAATTGAAGTTCATTTCAACTTGTAGGCTTGCTCCTGGCAAGCCAGAGTGGGAACATTTCCTGCCATATCAAATCCTACTTGGAGCAGTAGCTGAAATATGCAATTTAAAATTTATGTGATAGTTTCCCATATTACAAAAATTAAAATACTGTGAATCATCACATCAGCATTCTAGGTCACTCTTATTCCCAGATGTGAGAGTTAAAAATCCTAATGAGTTTTTTTTTTAAGTAAAAGTTATTAAAAGTTATTAAAAATAACTTTCTGATTAGGAAGTAAAACTTGATATATAAATGTCAAGACACCACTAGGGATACTTGCTTTTGTATCTTCTGGATCACAGTCCAATGAGTTTCAGCTGTGAAGTCCTCAAATGTATCCAGATATTAGGAAAAACAAGCACAGGAATGAAATTCCTGCTCTCCCAAAGTCAGTGGGATCTTGGCTGGGGACTTGGTAGGGAGTCAGAATTCAAGTACAGGAACAGGATTCTGATTGTAGATACACTCTACAATTAAAAAATGATTACTCTGGGAATACTCTTATGCTATAGTAGGTTGAAAATAAAAGAAAGCTCTAAGTTTCCAAGTAACAAAAAGGAGAGGTAAACCATAAATTTATAAGATGGGGAAAAGGTCAGGAACAGAGAGCACTTTCTTTAAGACAGCCCACTTTATCTAAAACACTCTCTAAAACACCCACGTTGAAGGCCAATGGCCAAATTTGTTATCATGTTACAACAGCATCCAGAAACCTTATCAGGATTTATCCCTCATTTTGTAATGGGTTCTAGTATAGAAAGAGGGAGTCTCCCAAGGTTTTTGGCAACTCAGCTTTAATAGTGCTAATCCACCACAAATAGAAGTGAAAATGTATTAAAAGAGGGGAGACCTCAGGAATGCAGCAATTCCCCCTCCAAGTGGAGAAGCGCTAGCATTGTATTCTTTATGGCACACAAAGAAGTAGATTGGAACACTAAAGGAAATGTTAGAGAAAGGTTTTTTTTTCCCACCTCTTGACCTGAACTGTCTGTGCAGAGCTTCAACACTCTTAATACAGAACTGACCAGTTTCTGTTGCACTGATTTATAGGAAGGGAATCTAACAACAAAGATAGTGGTGGATATACCACCCTAGCATTTGCACCATGCTTTGGCTCCTCTTTGGACACCAAAGTCCTTTTGAAGAATTGAGAACCCTCTCTGCGCCAAAAGACTGTGGCAAACCAGCTGCAGCTTGCCTTTCTGCAATCTGACTTTCAAACCAGAATACAGAAAATCTAATAAAGGCGTGGCCAATTAACCTTTAGAGAACATTTAGATCTATGCTTGTAAATTCAGGCTTGCAAGCATTAAGACAGTTAATCAATTTCACAAATTTCAGAATTGCATGCAAAACCCTCTCTGATTTACTGTCCTTAGCATTTCCAAACCAAAAACCTCACTTCCAGTTTTAAGTGTTTTGTAGAAACTAATCAAGCTACTCTTTTGCTAAGCTCACACAAAAGGAGAAAAAATATTTTTCTCAAGCTCTTTGCTAAGTATTTGGGAAATATTCAGATTGAGTTATGACAGGAATATCACGAAGCCAGATTTTGTTGCTGTTCTCCCCTTCCTCACTGCCTGATCTTGGATGTAACTGATGTAATCTCTATGTATTATGACTCCCTCTATATGCACACACATAGATAAAAGTGTAGGAACAGAGACAAGCATTCATACTCTATTTCTGCAAAGCAATTCGAAATCCCCAGATGAAAATCACTGAAAATACATAAGCTGTCATCACAGCAAATAGCACAGCAAAGCACAGCATGCTGGCTGATGATGACACCTGAAAGAGATCCTGCATCCATGCACTGGCACACACACAACACAGCCCCCCCAAAAATGTCAGCACTAGCAGTGGGGTCCAGCCTGGATCATTTTGGCTTCTTAAATGAAAGGTTCCAAATAAAATGTATCAAGGAATTCAAAATACTGAAGGAAAGAAACAGGATAAATAGGGAAAAGGCTTGATCTCTGTATGGTTATACAATCTGTCACCTTCAATCTAAAGCAGAAATTAAAAAAGAACCATAATTAAAGAATATATCTGGTAAAATATATCTCGATGAAACAAGATGCAAGAAATCAGGTAAGAGAATGACATAAACTGGATTGAAACATCAACTTTCCTCATACTATTAAAAGATGCCCATTTTTTAACCGCACTGGGAAGTACTTTTTTTGTAAGAAATCCCAGAAAAAAATACAACCATCAGAGAGTTTTTTGAATACCCTTTCCATAAACTCTCTGCACTTTCGTTTTTCCTTCACAGAGAATGTAAGAGATTTAAGCTTGCTTGGGGACAGATTACAGAAAAAATCACAGCAGTCGTAAACTGTTTAGGGAGTGAAATACTGTCTCCTCTTTTATTTGGGATTAGACATACTTAAACAAGATCAGTAAGGGACTTTTTTCAGGGGAAAACAACCCCCAGTGTCTGTCAGGAAGAAATATTTCCTATACCTAAAAAACTAAATAGTTTCCTACTCAGAATAAAAGATAGTACATTTGATATAGTTGGAAATTAAAGCACAAGTTAAATTTTTTTGAAGGAAAAGACCAAAAATTATTTCTGTATTAAAAACCAGGAGACATTCACACAAAAGAATAAAAAAGCCTTGAATTCTGGGGACATTCTCTAAGACCTCTAGGACCTGGTATTAGAAGATGACATTATTGTTGAGGTATAAAACTGAGTGGTGTCATCTGAAATAGAAACTTGTTCAGATCTTCTGAGAAGAAAAATGGCTTTCTGTATTAAATCTACCCTTTTTGTTACATGATTTTAGGCTTACTGCATATTCTTCTGTATTTTCTCAAAATGTTATAGGAGAATACTGTTCCAGTTACTGTATTTGACTAAGAGGCCACACCTTTAGTAGTGATATACATAAACATACTCCAGAAATTTGTATTTCCTAACATTTGCCAGGGAAACATTTGCTTTTGAAATTGTAAATTCTTATTGATAATTATTATGATATCCTTATGTTAAGGGCAATACAACTAATAAGAACTCATCTAGCAGTCTGGACCTGAACATGTGTTCTCAGAGTCCTACTTTAAGAAGCCAGAAGATCTCTGGAAGAACCTTTACATTCGATGAAAACACTGCCTGAGGATTGTCCCTGTGTGTATCAATACCTGGGATTTCCCAAGAAGCAAGCACCAGCTGGAGACAGATGCCTCACCATTTTCCCTCTCTATTCTCAGCATGCCTCCTGTGTTCAGGGCAGTAGGAAAAGAGGCACAAGAACTGGTTAACATCAGCCTCACACTGCCCCAGGAGAGGCAGACAGTTTCCATTTTCTTTGTGCCATCTGAATGCAAAGAAAGGAGAACAGTTTGGCAAATTAATTGCCCTGGTATATTGACTGTGGCTGTCTGACATTTTTTAAATGTTTGGACTGTGGGCTAAAAGGCTTGGATAATGCTGGTGTACATGTAGATACAGATGGTTGCACACTTACAAAAGGATTTTTTAATGCCAGACAAACTGAAAAGAGGGAACATGAGGAAAATATAAGTAGGTAATGAGATAAGAACAGTGGTCTCAGCTTTCAGAATTCCCATATAAGTTCAGTGAAATTTCAGAATGAAAGCATTCCTGTTTTTTGGGGTGAATTATTTTTATATTTTTTGTGGTTTTTATTTTTTTCTTTTGGATTTTTTTTTTTATTTTTTAATTTTTTTTTTAGTTTTAAGGACTCTGAAGCACAGCAATATCTGTGTATTTAACTAACGTGACAAGTTTTAGTGTGTCCTAATCAAACATAATCACCTCTGTTTTCTACTAGGTACTACACTGATCAATGGAAAAGCTTTCTAGGCAAGAACTTGGAAAATGATAAAAGCATTTACCATCATTATTTTTTGCTTTTGAGAATGATCTATGTCTCTACAGCTCATCAGTCATCTCTTGTAAAAACAATGTGGCACTTTGATCAAACAGCCAACAATAGCTTCCCGCAGAAGGTAAAGTGTTACAAGAGGCCATCAGATAGAAATCACATTTTCTCTGAACAATAGGAACCCAGAAATGATGTGCTTGATTTACTTGCAAATAAAATCATGTGAAAGGTGATATCCTCGCAGAGGTTAAAAAGACAGCGATCCTTTTATTCACCTTTCCGCGTGTTAAACAAACTCCACTGTCATGTTGCAGCAGATGGAGTGTCTACGCAGTGATAAAGAGGCACATTCCAGCCCTACGAAACATAACTGCCACTGTTGAAAAATTACCTGCATTAAACCTTACACTTATCCCACAAATTTTAAGAGCAAGATGTGGGAGTTTGATTTTGATTACGGGCCTCTATCTGTGTGGCAGGCAAAGGTCTTTAACCTATGCGTTCTGAATGTACAAGGTACATAGTTTCATCAATGTCATGCCTCATTGGGTCAATGTAGGATTTTATCTAAAACCTGAGGCTCTTCAGTTTACACTGTATATGCAAACACAACCTTTTACTGGTGCTCTCTGCCTTTTGTTTCATTGAGAGGATCTATGGTATTTATAGAAAAGGGAGCTGGAGACATCTTAAACTTATTTTACTCACTTAGATTCCCATTGAGCAGAGGTCTTCAAAAGAGAAAGGTTGTTTATTTGAAGACTGGTATGCACCAGAGCCACTGGAGCCAAACACTTTTTAGTCTACTGATTGCAAAAACATTGATTTTTAAGAGGGCTGCCACTCATTCTCCACTTCTGAATGCAAACTGGAGCTAAACACATTATTCTACTTTATTTTTGCAGCCTGTAAATGACTGACTGTTTTCGTAGAAAAGGTAATACTGATGTAGATAATCTTCTCTTGATGCCATGCTACAATATGTGCATCAAGATTCAAACAGATATCTGCATAGTCTCATTGCAAACATAGTTCAAATGGTAAAGGCATTGGGAAAGTTTCAACAGGAGCTGGAATTTGAAGCAAGTGCAGAAGTTGTCTGTAGCTTACCATGACAGCTGTAATGGGAAAGGAAGTATCTCGATTCAGAAAATATTTTTTAATTGGTTAGAAGTCACTTTTTCTGTGATTTGGTCACAAAAAACACTCATGAATCATATTGTTTTAAGGTGTGCCACCACACAGCTGCCAAGAATGGGAGTCTCAACCCTCCTGGCCCACTGCTGCTAGGAGATATCACAGTGCTCGGCTCCTGCAGACTCTAGGAGCTAAATGGGGAATTCAATCATGCAACATCATGAATAATCTCCACTTCATTGCTTAATTTTCTGAATCAGCTCAGTGTGATGTCAGATAAATGCCTGAGTTGGGGTAAAGCACAGGGGGTAAGAAGAAGACTGGCTCCTGTTAGTCTTGTCTAGCTGAAAGAATACCTGAAAAACTCGGAAAAGCGAAGTTTTTCCTTTCCCTGTTTTCCAAAGAAATGTACCAGCAATACGGTATTAACACCACAGCTGTCCAGTTCTGTTTCCTATAAAACAAAAAAACTATATGATTGTTATGCATTGCATGATCATTAATATTCACCATTAATATAAAAATATTTATTTGAACTAGAATTTCCCAAAAGATACTTGAAATTTAATTACTGTTCCCAAAGCTATCACACAGGATCTCAGAGTTGAACAACTCTTCCACATTAACTGCTAGCAGTGTATTATAAGTTCTGCTTCTAAATACTCTGTATGAAAGATAAGAACAATTTCCAACCACCATCAGTGCATTTTATTATAATATTTTATTATTTTTATTATTAAAATGAAGAAAGTTGCAATAAGAAACTTTATTCTTAGGTGAATAGAAGGCTTAAAGAAAGTTAGTATCCGTAAGTAAGTTTTTAGTTAGGTATTTCTAACATGTTACAGCCATTTAAAAACATCAATGATAGTCTAATAAATGAAGCTAGGAAAATACCAACACTGATAATGCTCTATTATATTATGGTCTTACAAGGCTTCTGGGAAATTTTTAGGGTTAGTGACTTATTTATAAATACTTTTAAAATCTGAAGAAGAAATTTCTGCAGAGAAGGGATACACACTATTTCTACTCAATCTTTAACAAGCCTAAACCCACACATAATGCTGGATTTCTGCTCTATGCTTCTTTCAGCACCAGCATACTGCCATTTCTTTGAACACAACAAAACACTAAGCAACACGAAGAGAGAATTTTTTTTTAAGTCTGTAGGGATTTCAGCATACTATTCTTATGACATCTAAATAGCCCCTGTGTCTTTTATCTGGTTGTAGAGGTAAGATGAAAGACAAGAGTCTATTCATAAGATTTAATACTAATGGTTATTTAGCTTTCAGCATCATCAATAACAAGTCCCATTAGTCCCCTGTGTTTCATGCTTACTGCATACATAACACAGTTATTTTATAGTTAAAGCAGAAACATTCCTCATTTCTACTACAAGCTACAGTTCACCAAATGCCAGAGATATGAGTTATGTATGAGTGAACCTAGAAAGAAAACACTTTTCAAGCCATATGCAAACTGTACTTACTGAACTTTTATCATTTAATTGCAGGCAAAGAACATTTAAATACTCACAAGATCCATCCTTCTGAAGTTTAAACACTTCAGATTACTGTGAAGACTGATGCATAAACATTGGTATATGCTTTTTGAAAGCCAAAAGTCAAACATTCATGTATGCTTATTTGAAATTCAAACCCAAACTATTTATATCAGAATGCAAAGTTTTCTAAAAAGAAGCAGAGAAGAATCCACATATCCCTCACTGCAGCTATACTGTAATCTGCTTTTTATGGGTTTTGCTTACATGTTTAAAGGACACTTGAAAAATGCAAGGAATATATTTGCTAATGCAATTTTAAAAACTGAACTCATGATTACACAAATTAATGCTACTAATTTAATTACTCAATATTATAATAAGTGCTGTATGAAAACAAACTGAAAAATGAGGTTTAAAATAACCTTATCAAAACTAAGTCTGTGATCGCCAAAGTTTTTTTCTTCTATTAATGTTTCTCTAGTTACAAGCTAGAAGAAGGCATACAAACAATACCTACCTCATCTTATCTAAGATGACAAAGCCTATCCCAGGATTTATAACAAATATGCACCTACTTGCTGGCTACCTTCTTTATCAGTTGAAATTCCACACTGAAACTGGCAGATGTCCAATCACTATGTTAGTGAGAGTTAAGTATATTTTAAAACTACAAAACAGTACATTTCTTTAAAGCATAAAATGCAACAGGAGACCACAGAGTCTACACCTTAAGGGTGAAATTTCAAAAAATTGCTTTTCCTAGAGTTAATGCCATTAAATTAAAGT
>VYZP01040352.1:53076-64437 GCA_013400635.1 Hypocryptadius cinnamomeus
TGCCATTAAATTAAAGTACATGTTAGTACATAATTCCTTTTTCTCCACAGAATCATTAGGAGCTTTTGCTGCTGATCTGTATAAATTAGTACTGACATGACACATCCTTGTTAGAAGATAATGAGAATTCTGTTAATATTTCCAACACCTCGCCCTCGTGAGCTTGGGTAAAAGAATAACTCACACTTGGAATGTCTCTCTGGGCAATAAGAATGAAATGGTAAGCCAATCCCAGGCTGTAAAGCAGACCAGACTGGTAGATTTGAGTCACTATCTAAACAGAGTGAAAATTTGTATTCTGGTGTATCTGGCTGCTTCAGGCCCTGGGACTGTGCACCATAGAACACTCTTGACCTGTGCATTTTACAGAAAGCTGAGGCACAGAGTCGAAAAAGGATCCCAGTGATCTCAGTTTCATCTTGATACAAGCACAGGATGGGGCAGAGACATGTATCACAAATGGGGAACTCACACATGTTCCAGAATCCCAAAGACCACACAATCTGATGCCACACAAGTCTATGAACTAATGAACATGTGTGCACATATTACAAACATAGGCTAATTTTCCTAGAGTAATGTTAATGCCTCCTACACTTTTCAAAAGTATCATGAACTGCTGAATTATGCAATTATTCCTTTTTAAGCAAGATCAGATAACACAAGTTATTTCCTTATTACATTACAGAGGCTGTTAACATAAGAGGCCTGATGCTGCAAACACTGAGTCATGGGCAAAGACCTACCTAATCCTGTAGCTCCCCACTGAGCTTTTGACATTTAGGACCTGATAGTGCAGCAAGTACCAACAAGTGTCACTGAGAAGAAACTTATCACACAGTGAGATGGGATTTTCAGAATAATGTACCTAACTGATTTTCAAAACTCATCTGAAATGTTAATAGACTTACTGTCTCTAAATTCTCACCACCTTTCCTTGCAGAATTTGCCTGAGGCATGACTGGAAAGCATTCATCATGATTAAAATCTGCAATTCGTTTCTTGTTCTCTTGCTTGCTTCCTGAGAGATGGTATTTGCTGTGCAACGTCTTACTTCACTAGAAATTGTAAAACTATGTATTTTGGATTGAATATTTTTTTTTAGTTAAGACAGAAGGAGAGTGAGTAGAGGGAAGAATGGGCAGAGAATTGAGGTTGGGCAAGGAGGACAATACCTTAGTTTCTGTCTGCTAGTGATGTCCCAAATCTTTCCAAAGGTAAGACTAAATCTTTGCAAATTTTTCTGAATCCAATTCTCTGCAATCCTCTTTGTTTTTAAGCTGCTAGCTCAGTCAATTCACCATGCCAAGTTTCTATCCCAGCCTAGCTTCACACTCTGCTAAAGAGCATTCAAGCTTTCTGTAATTTTGAGAGTCTCCCAGATGCTGGAATATATCCTAGGACTCAGTTCTGGTAAGAAGGTTTAAAAGATGTGTCCATTATGAAATTAATCCTAACAGTTACAGTCAGTCAAAAGAACTGTAAGCAGGCCAGCTAGTGGGACCAGGAGATACAGATCTCCAAGACCAGTTCTTTTTCGCAAAGCCCAGACAGTCTCAAGTGGGCCCCAGAATGAGACTGTGTCTTTTCTGATAAATCAACTACCATCCTGATGTAAATCCATACTGAAGTTTTTCATGTTTTGCAATGCATGTTCTTACTAGGTAGGATTCAAGAACACCTCAGGTCTGATGCAGAAGGGCTGAAATGTGCACAGATGATTCTACAGAGGATGTAACAGACAATATTTGAGAAATCTGACAGAACATCTTCTAAACAATAAACAGCATCCAATAACACCCATAATTCCTATTACTGGGAGGATCAGCTCTTTTCTTAATGACAACTAATGCCATGGAATCACTCTGCTGTACACTTAGGGCCTTTTGTAATAAAGAACACGTAACTCCACAGACATCCTCAGGTTTCAGTGCATCACCCACAGTTCTGCATCAATTCATAAGGAGGTACAGAATAAAAATGGTTTCCAGCCGACGGGGCTAAAACTAATCTGGGAGTAGATGCTGCAGGAGATACTTTAAGCCCCAAATAGAAATAGGTTGAACCTTGTCTTGTTCTGAGCAGGCTGACTGTGCCAAGCAGTCAGGGAATGGCACTGCTGCACTGCAAAGCCCGAGGCCGCCTGACCCATGCCCTGCTGGCAGCCTGGGAAAGCAGCTCCTACCCACAGCTGGGGACAGCTCCTCACAGGAACCCACGCCCTGCCTCTCTGTTGTGGCATACTTCAAAAATGTAACTTTGCACCAAAAAAAGAGATTCCATTACAAGGACACCCCTCAGGAGGTGTGATGTGCTATGAAGACCATTCTTTTGATCAAGGCAGACTTGGCCTCGAAGGCCGAGCACATCCACCCTCAGCACGCACAAACCCTCTTGCTCTCGGTGCTGAAAATGGCTCAGCTGGCCTGCCACCAACTCCCATTCAAATATGTTTCCTTCTCTCTTGAGGCTACAATGTAATCAGATCATATGGAAAAATAAAATGATTTCCTTGTCCATGAGGTAAAAAATGACCCAGCACTTTTCCAATAATCTTACATTTTGGTGTCAGACAGTTTGGTTCTTTAGAAGGTTTACCTGTCTGGAGAACTTTCTTTAAAGCACATCATGTTGCTCCTTGGTTTAAAGTATCTAAAAGCTTTTCAACAGAATTCAGTGTTAAATTGCTGACACAAAACATACATATTTATGTTGGAGAAGATAGGTCAAGAAAAAATGTGCATTCCATCTGAACTGAGAGGTTACAAGATTAATGACAGACTCTTCGGGGAGGGATATTAATTTTAGTCTTGGACTAGATTCTTGTAAAATCTGATGTGTTTCACCCCTGTTACAGAGTACTGCTGCACTAGAAGAGCTCAGCTCCCAGCCACCACCTTCCTTTTTTTAAAGCAGTTTTTAAGTTTAAACTTCCTTTAAGTTTTAAGCAGTCTTTAGTTATACTGAGCTATGCAGACTTAGAAGCACTGAGTAGAAAACTTTAAACCAGGTAGAGATTCTAGGGCAAGATGGGCAAGTTATGATGACTTGCACAGTTCCTGTGGCTGAGGACATGCATCACAATTCTGCAGTGTCCGAAGGTCCAAGTGTAAAACCTTGTCTTGACCAGGTAAGCAAAGAGAAATGTGTGAATGGCTAATTTAATTGACTTCTTTTAGAACCACAGGGAAAAAAACAAAAAGAGAGAAGTAGACAGGCTAGAACAACTTATACTCAAATAATATGAAATTGTTCATGCGTGAGTTTAAAAGTATACTGCATATAGTCAGACTCAATTTCAGTTCAAAAGTTTTCTGTTTAAAAGAGATGAGTAGCTGTGTCGCCAACTACTAGTTAAATATCAAAAAAAAATCCCCAATCATACTTGTTACACTTTGTATGAAAATGTATTCACTAGGGAATCCAGAAGCATATCTTTAATCATTTGGAAATGAGATAATTCACGTATTTCACAACACTAATTTCATTTCAAGAACAAATACAGAACACTCTGTATTGTCATTCCTTTTCTAACAGTAGCTAAAAGTAATTTATAAGTTTATCCATTACATAAGGCATATTAAATGAGAAGTATTGAAAGTACTTGATAACTCATTAATCTAAATTGAAGGGTGTGAGAGCAAAGTCCCTGATCTAGACAGCTGGTCTGTCCAGTAGATATTTGCACCATTAGCATTGTTTTGATAGCCAGGACACTAAAGCACATTTCACTGTTAAGAGTATCCTTTTAAGGAACTCAGGGAAGGAACACAAAAGCAACAGGTGCTGCTCACCAGGCAACACCTTTCCAAAACAAACCAAATCTTCTAGTTCATGCACTTTCCTACTGTAATCTAGATCACTTCCAGGGAGTTTGGCTCTCCTCTTCCATGAACCATGGTCGTTATGTTCTGCTGGATATTCCATATGAAGAACAGTTCTGCCAGGAAGCCAGATGGAGCATTTCCTCTGGCCTTTGGGAACGGTGTTTGAGCTGAGGCAGTCACTGCCTCTGCTGACCTATGCACCATTTTCTCCAGCCTGATTAGAAAGAACCAGGCTCCAGTGTTTTAAGTCTGCCTGCAGCTCTCCTTCACCATGTGCACCTCTGCTACAAGACTGCCAGATTGCCTGCTCTGCAAAATTCAGCACGGAACTTCCCACTTTTATTCAGGCATCAATTATAATACTGGAAAAAGAAAAGCCCTCAATTGAAATATATGTATCTAGATAACCAATTCCACTGAATCCCATTCATGGGCCAATACTAAGTGGTGAAAATTTGAATTTTAGGAGTGTAAGTCAAAGTGTCTGTAAAAAGGCAGAGATACAGCACCCCAGGGGAACAGCAAACTGATTTTTTTTCCCCTTTTATAGTAACTTGATGAGTATTATATGGTATCACCATAAAGTAAATAAATGACTGGGACCTTTGTCTACACACTGTACAGGGAACACACCTGCATTTATCTGCTGGTTAAACAAAGCTGCAGACTACCATTTAAACTGTATTTTCCTAGGTTGGTGACATTTGCCATCTGGTATCAGAGACTGGGTTTCCTCTGAAAAAACAGCAAACTCATATGCAAATTGAGGAAGTGGTGTGGAAATAAAGAAACATTCCAAACATCAAAATTTTGTTGCAGTATCTCAACTTTCAAAAAACACAGTCAAATCCCATATTTTTATGCTTCATCTATTTTGCTTAAAGGCAATACTATGACTTGCCATAATTATAAAAAAATAAAGGGTAAAAACATATCCAATGACTACACTGTATAGTCAGATTCACTGTTTACAATGATAATCAATTTCTTTGGTGAGAAAGCGAGACAGGAAGAAAATAAAAATTAAGAGAAATGTGATAATTTGGATTTTGCCACGTAGAAATATAGAGACCACACTAATCTCAAGTTAGCTGTATTCCCCAACGCTATTTAATTATTCTTTCATACTAGAATTCCATTTATAATCTTCTACAAAACTGTATTAAATAACATCTTCTGGCTACAGCAACTTCAGATTTTTCTCAATGGAGAACTCTGAAGACAAACTTTGAAGCAAGACAAAAACAAAATAGAGACATTCCAGCTCAGGTATTTAATTAGCTCACAATAAGCTTATGTGTTTATAACTAATCTGTCCAACTGTATCAAAGTTTCTCTGGAAATTTTATACTATAGCTGTGCATTCATGCAGAATAAAGATCCTTTTTCTTTCACTGTCATGGCATTTAAGTCTCAATTGAAATAGGTTTTGAGGAGCAGACAACCCTATTAATCCTAGCTATTTTAATCTGGTGATTGATGAAAAGATTCAAAAAAGGAGATGGTTGTTTGTCGACCAAACAATTTTTAACTCAACTTTGAATATACACTGAGCGAGGAAAACTTTTGTGAATTAGAAGACAGATTATGCCTAATAAATTTTAAGGGTGTCAGCAATAGTCACTTCCACTTTTTCCTCAGGCATGTGAAAAAGTAAAGAACATGAACAACTCTTTGTAGAAACCGCTGATGCATGATTTACAAGAGCCCTCTATAAATTCCTTATTGAATGCTTCCAATATAAGCAGTGGCTGCTGCCTCATGCCCAATGTAAACTGAAAGTTTAGAGCCAACAGCAAGTTGCTGATGCAAGCAGCATCTTTTAGTAATAGATAGAAATAATCCAGCTGTATTCTCTCCTTCTTTAGAATCACAGAGTAATTTAGATTGGAGAAGATCTCTGAGATTATTGAGTCCAACCATTAACCCAGCACTGCCAAGTCCATCACTAAACCATGTACTCTATGCACCACATCCACATGTGTTTTGAACACTTTCAGGGATGGTGATTTCACCATTTCCCTGGGCAGCATGTTACAGTGCTTGACCAATGTCAGTGAAATTTTTTTCCTAATATCCAATCTAAACCTCCCCTGGTGCAACTTGAGGCCATTTTTGCTTGTCCCATCAGTTGTTATATGGTTCATCAGCTTCTTCTGAGATGTTTCAGTATGCTCAGGATTCCCCCTCTCTGTTTTCAGTCTCACTCAACACCACCCAGGCTACAGAATATCTTGTCTCTGTGCTGACTACGGAATCAAGAACAGACTCTACCTCAGAAGAAGGGAGGTTGCAGGTAGCTGGATTCAGGGGAAAACATAAGAGAGCAGGAACATAACCTGTCCCTTTCATTGATGAGATCTATTTACCATTTGCTAGTGGTCCACAAAACAGTGAAATTTCTTTCCCAGCTGTACAATCAAATTCTAGGATTGCTTCTTCTGGTCTGCATCTACACTGCCTCTTTCTGGAAGTCGACTTAACTAAAACAATCCTTGCCTTTGTCACCTCAGTGACAATAACCACATTTCAAACCAACTCAGAATAAGCTGGTATCACAGCAACAGCAGCACTTAGGTAAGCTTAAACTATAGATTTCTGTTTGGAAAGCCCTCTATTCTCATATGGCAATATGGAGCTCTCCCTGAGATTCTCATAAATAGAAGAGAGTTACTTTGAAAGAGAGGCTTACGGAAACCAACCAAGTGAATATACAGTCATGAAACACACTGATTGCATCCATTTCACCAAAAGCCTCAGAAATTACAAACATTTTTCTTCCCCAGTTTTAAAGCAGTTGACAAATCATACCTTTTCATTTAATTAAAGCACTAATACTTAGGCTTATGTACTTATCTAAAAACTCTGAAAAAATAACAAAGTTCATGGGAGACACTACAATGTTTTTGTAAGGAAAATGTATCTCTATTTCATACCCGAAGCACAGTTTCGTCTCCAGCTGCTTTCAAGTCATCTTCCTTCCCAATGATTCTCTGTAGCTGTATTTGTTGAAACATGAGAAAAGAACAGGAAAATTAAAAACTGGATCTTATAATAGCCTTCTTTTTCTGAACCTTGATTTAATTGCACCTTTTCTTAATTATACATCTCTGCAAAGTTCTCTAGTCCTGACAAAATATTTGCATACTTGAGGATATTTTGCTAGCTATTCAGACACACTTTTTCCTAGGAATGTCTTATCTATTGTGGTTAATATAACCAAACATGAATCCATCTCTTCCAGCCCAGTGCTTACTCTATTTTTAGAGAAGATTTCCTAGCACCAGAAGCTTAGTTTTCACTTCAGAAGATTTTGGAAGTCTGGGGTATAACATCAAGGATCATTCCAGAAATAAAAATTATCCTGATTTCCATGCTGGCCTTCTAGATAATTTTACATAGTTCTGTTATAAATGTGATCTTCTGGACATGAAAAACATGCCTGTTCAAATGAGGTACTATATAACTAACAATAAAGAATAATTTAATTAAATAAGAAAACATTTTTTTTAGAACTGGCATTAGGAAGAATGTGGCTTGAGTTTTCCCCTACACTCTTGGAAAAAATTAATCTTGAATGTATTAGCTAAGAAGATTTTTAGAATTACTGAAATGAGTCACATTTAAAAACATAACTTCCACTGTCCCAAATAAAGCTTTAAGGTAATATAAACAGTGCATTAATTTATGGTACCTCTAGTATATCAGAGCTACAAGGTTTCTTTGACTGTATTTCACTTCAGAGATGAACACTGCCACAAGAATGAGTGATTTAATACAGCACAAAGTACACCTACCTTTCAGACATTTGCATGAATCCTCAAAAGGACAGCAGAAACGAAAGAACAAGGGACTTAATACATTTCAGGTAGAGATATGGAATTACACTGATCACTCTGGATTTGGAGACTTTAAACGATGCTTTTAAAGCTCAAGGAATTAAAAACTGCTGGTTTGCTTCTCAAGCATTTCTGAGCAATTCCACAACCTGCTCATTAAAACCTGGAAAAAGTTCATTACCAAATTTCCACAGTCATTATTCTGGGGGGTTTTTAAACCTCTCCTTTGTTGCCTTTTTTTTTGTTGTTGTTTGTTTTTTGTTTGTTTGTTTGTTTGGTTTTGTTTTTGTTTTTGTTTTTGCTGTTTTTCTTTTTTTTGGTCTTTTTTGTTCTTCAGAGAAGCAGCATGGGCTTGCAAACAGTAACAAAAACATGCTATCCATTTGTGTTGCCAAAAGTCATCCCTTGACCTTCAAATTTTGAATAATTAACCTGTTCTGGGTTTGTTTGGGTTTTTTTCATCCTCATTTGTTTAGTTTCTCAGGATGCTTACTTTCTATTATTAGTTTTAAATTGCATGCCTTAATAGTGTTTACAAAAAGAAACACTATAAAACAAGGCAATTAAACACCACTTGTTCCTCCAAATTATCTTAATTTTTGATCATTTACAAAACAAATGACTAGTACAGTAAAAGCATTATGAATTTCTTCATAGCAAAATAGCATTATAGAGCTGTGGGTAAAAACCACAACTGCTTGTCCATATTCTCACTGAGAAATCACATTTTTTCTTACCTGAAAAATCAATAATTTGGTCACACATAAGGAATAAAACTGCAAATACTTTCCAAACAGGAGAAAAATTATATTTTTCTCTTCTGGATTTTATTTCTAAAGGACTCTTAAAAACATCTGCAGAGTAGATTACAGTAGCAGAGGCTACTGAAGAGCACAGACACACAGCATAATTATTTTCACAAGTATTCTGCAAGATTTCACTTATTGTTTTCTTACACTGTATGTAAATTCTTAGAGTGCTTGAAACTATTTCCAGAAGTTTGTTGACTTTTTTCAGCATAGTGCAGCAACTACTCACAGAGGGAGAAGAATTCTGCCCTCAAGAAATGGACTGCTCCATGTAACATTTATTTGTATTTAATATTTATATCTGCTCACCACTCACTATAATAATAGCTAATTCAAATATAATGAGACTTATTATGCACAAGTGAAGCCTCTACTAAAGACAGAAGCAATCTGTTCTGAACAAGTCTTTCTGGCAGAAAGACTATGTCAGTCTCTAAAAAAAAAAAAAAAAAAAAAAAAAAAGGAAAAAGACAATCAAAGCATCCCTCTGTTCAGAGCAGAANTGTTTTTGCGTCTTCCAGGTGCTTGAGAGAGATCAGTGCTTGTGGATGCTCTAAGACTACACAAGTGCTCTGTGCCACAGCTGTTGAGTATTGGGTGCTGGCTCATTCAGCCCTAGATGAAGCTCTGCAAGTATCTTGTGGTATCTGCTCTCCAGCAGAAGTGTGTAAGACAGCCTACTCAGAAAGTCTAAGTCATACAGCTCTTGCATGTGCCATCAGAGCTACTCTGCCTTTATTCCCAATAGTTTTGAACTGTCATTAATTTTACTGAGACATCTTTAATCAGGACAGATTTAGAGAGTTAGGGAAATTCCTTACTTGCTGGGGATTTTGGGAACTTTGGTAGCCTTATTCTTGGTGGGAGGTCTCTCTTGGTGGGAGATTAATGTGCATGGGTTATTATGTGTCTGGAAATCCCCCTCACCAAGTCTCAAGTGAATGTCTTGGAAGTGCAGAGTTCATGAAAGTATCTTACTGTCCTCAGAGACGCAGATAACATGGCCCTGAGAAATGATTCTGCACTCTGGCAAGGGCTGATTAAAGGGTGGCAACTAACATCTGTGAACATGCCATTTCCACCTCGTCTTCTTCACCCTGGAGTTGCAGGGCAAAGCAACAAAACCCTCTTAGCCCTAACACTGAATACTGTGACTGTTTACCACTGAGATGTGGATGAAGCAGAATTACACTGGCTTCAACACAAATAAATAGGGAGGAGAGAGAACAAGAGTACCTCTGTGAAGGGAGAGACTTTAACTGGAAATGAGGAAAATGTGCACTGAAATGGAAAGGCTACAGAGGACAAGACAAACTCCCTTGTTGAAAACATGGGATTGCCTTCAAGATCTCCTTTCCCGAATATCCATTTTCGTTAGCAGAGAACACTAGGAAATTCTGCACCTCACACTCCTGAAGTGCCTGATCCATAAAGGTTTGAACAGCCTATATCCCATCACATAATGCAGGCACTGAGGACTGACTGGGGTTGGAGTTTCTGCTTGTCACTCATCTCCCTTTCCTGAATGACCTGCTTGACACATCTTGTGCCTGCTCATCCAGGAACATGCAAGAATTGAGATATACACAATTCAAAGAATGATGCACATTTTCCAAACCAAAAGGGAAACTCTACAGTCTAGATCAGCAGTCAGACTCCACAGTCAGACATCACAGACATACACAGATGTCTAATCAGAGGAAAATGGTGGGAAATGGGGAGCACAAGAGGTGACAAAGCAAGAGAATGAACCAGCAACGAAATTCCTTTTCCCAGTGCGCCCTGCCTACAGACACTGCCTCCTGATTATTGCTTCTTCACTGTTTTTTTCCACTGCATTTTCCTTACATACATTTCCTGATGTTATTGTCAAATATAGTGTGGAAATCACTGTAGAATAGTTCAGATATATTTTGCTAGGATGTCAACTGGGACAAGACAAATGACAGATTAGCCACACAGTTTACTGATTTATTAGATATCTAGAAACTTTCTATGATGCACACGGAACTAGAGTATACAGCTTAACACACACACTTATTTCCACATTCTTACATTTCAAAAATTTTATTTTTAAATCTAATCTATAAAGTTTTGCTTGAAAATAGTCTTCTCTGTAAATATCAAGAAAACAGTCACAAGAGAAGACTCATCCTTTGACTAATTTGCATCCTGCGGGACTTCTTTGAATTTAATGACTCTTGTGAGTTGACAGAATAATTTATATGAGGGGTTTTTTTGCCACTCTATATTATTTTATCAATACAGCCCAAAAAGAAAATGCAAAGTAACAATCTATCTAACTAAAATAATTCTCATTTAACTTGACTGCCTCTACAGGAATCAAATTATTTTTAATGATTTATATAATGTTTTCACCTCTACATTTGATGACTTTCTGTTGTTTATACTGGCTGATTCAATTAGAATACCTGAAATGGGTAATGATATTAAATATATAACATATTGCAGATCTCCCCAAAGGAGCAGTGTAGGAATCTCCTTATTTGCTTAACTGATAGTACCTTTTTAAAGAAAGCACTGCTAACGTGGCATTTTGTGCAGACACATTACAAGCTGAATGTGTTCACTTGTGTTCATGCAGTTACTTTTGCTTGTAACATATTGTTTTGCAGCTGAATAATACAGCCATAACAGACTTATTTTGGTAATCAGGGCACTGCTGGTCTGACAACAATTCACTATGATTGCACCTGGTTTAGCAGGTTAAAAATACAGGCTTTACTAGAATTTGATTTCTTTTTAATCAGCAGAATAATGAACAATTTAACAGGACAAATTCTTCAAAATTAAATGATCTTGTGTAGCAACAAATGGGTGTAGGGCTGTGCTGCTTTTGGCTGAGGTAGAGTTAATTTTCTTCAC
>VYZP01040356.1:0-13725 GCA_013400635.1 Hypocryptadius cinnamomeus
TTTCATTGCCTAATTTTCAAGAAGTCCTTTTCTGTTAACAGGTATTATTTTAACATAATTTGGCTCTGTCATTTTACATACAAATCCCCCAATGTTGTCCAATGCTTTAGAAAACAAAAATGTTTAAAAAAACCAAAACAAAACAGCTTTACCACATTGGTGAAACAAAACAAAAAACAACAAAAAAATCAAACTAACGTGTATAGGTGCTCTCACATGCAGAAAGGCAAAACCCTACATCTCTGTAAGTTAATTTCCTAGGGCTCAAGTGAAGAGAAGTACTACTAAAAGTAGTGGTGTCTACTACTACTAAATACTACTACTATTTGTCACTACTACTAGTGACAATATTGGGTTCATAGTCTGCATCCTATATTTTCAACTGTGGAAGCCTATATGGCAATTGGTAACTAAACCCACCCTGAAAAATTAAGATGTATCATACTGGACCTTTGTTCCCTCAAAATTACCTAGGAACAACCAGAACGTGAGTCACATTGACTGAGAAAAGTGCCTAGTAAGCAAGGGAAAGACAGAATTGGCTGTGGCTTAGGGGAGAGCATTGTGAGCACTGAATTACAGAACATCATTGCTGCTAAGGACAAATTTTTCTTTAAGAAAAGGATAGTTCTGTGCTATGAAATGCAACAGTAGCTCTGACTGAATTAAAATTACTGCAAACTGCATGACTGAAATAAAAATCAACTCTGAACTTCTAACAGCAGTTAGTAGTACACAGCATGTAGTACAGTAACAACACAAAAACCAGACTGACTTACTTAGGAATCAAGCGAATCAAGCTCCTGATTGGAAACGTAAAAAATGTTTTTGTGATCTGTGTCAATTGGCAATGGAATCAGCAAATGCCTGTATCTGCTGTGTTGAAAATGGACGCATTCCCTGGGATAACTATGAAGAAGGGTTTTGAAACTTTCTGACCGAACAGCCAAATAAAGCATGGAACAAGAAAATAGAAGTATAGTAAAGAGATGAGGTAGCAAAATGACTGATGCTTAGAATAAAATACAGGAAGTTGTGGTAAAGTTAAGGGATATTGCAACAAAGTGACCAAATGCTTATATATAATAAAAAGCTTGATGCACTTGTACCAGACTAAAATTATTTAACAGATACTGGTGAAGGGCCTCCCTCCAGACGACCACAAGAAGGACAGGAAGCCAACGACCACCTGGAAAGATGATGAAATTGATGATCCCAGCTCATTGATATTTGCTGATTCAGACCAACACAAGCACACTGGAAAATGCTTTGTAGGTTTAAAACCAGTATATATACTTTGTCAAACTTGTAAGTGGTGTGTGCTGTGAGTGGAGCGGTGACTCCCCAGCCACCCAGCACTGCTTGCTTGCTTTCTTTAAAACGAAAGATATAAAAATGAAATTCGGTTTGGCTATCAAAAATTTCTATCAGAAAGGGGTATTTCAATGATAAAACTGGAATACCAAACATTGACAAGTGGCAAATTATAGACCTGTTGAGAAATTGAGGATATATGTGTTTCAACCCAGTAGGTGATCAAAAGCAACCAGTTCCCACAGGAAAAAATCTTTTGACATCCTGAGATTAAAAAATATTGCACTGTATTTTGAATGCAAAAGCACTCTGAAGGATATTCAGCTTAAAAGGGTCCTATCAGTGTCTAGTTATACCTCACAGTGATCTTCTCAACATGGTATTTTCAAAGGTAACTTTCAACACCTGGAAGCTGAAGATCCATTTGTCAAACACTTTCCAGAAAAACTTATTTGAAGCTTTTGCCACTTAGAAAGAATCAAGTTGGGAAGAAACAGAACATGTGTGAACAAAAATGTCACAGAAAGCCCAAGGCAGAAAATCATCACTATAAAACAGCAGCCCCCAGTGAAATAAACACTAGATGGGGAGCAGCTGAGGAATCCAAAAACCCTAAGGAGCTCTTGAATGAAGAAAATTCAAACTAAAGACATGAGCCAAAATACAGGTAGTTCAAATATAAACTAAGAACAGCAAATGACATCATGTGGCAGGAGTGATTAAAAATCACAGAACTTTGCCCAAGACACTAAATTATAGTACCTCTCCTAAAAAAAAGGCACATCAGACAAGTTTCTTCCTCCATAAAAAGTGTAACACCATCAAGGGGTAATAACAATATAAACAAGGAAATAAATTCTAGATAATGCTGAAACTGAAAATACAGTTCTGAATCTAGAAGAGTTAAGTTGAAGAGATGGAAGATTCACCATGTTTTAAGCAAGGAAAAAAAACAAACAGAAAACTCTTCTTCAAGGTACGCAACAACTTCTTAACATCCAAAGACCAGGATGTTACATTTAAGACACCTTAAAAAGATTAAGGGCTCATGAAAACAGTGATCAAAATGTTACCACTGTGAAGAAACCATCTAAGACCATAACTCCAACAAACAGCAGAAGCTTTAAGAAACCACTGAATCTGCACTGGATATCCTAGATAAGGATGCATTACTTTCTAAAGCATGTAAGTCTAACCTAGAATAGACAGAACTGATTAATACATGGTTAGAGAACTTCTTCCATGTCCTATGGCTGCAACTTCTTCAAATAGCTGTTTCTCTACTCTGCCATGGAAGAGCAACCTGCAGATTTTGACAAAGTAGCACTATAAATACTTAACTAAAGCCTCATCGGTAACATAAATAAACTCAATGAATGAGAAAGAAGTTTCACAAAAAGAAGTACACTCTCCAGGCTTTCTTTAAAGAAAATCAGTGTATTGGTGAGTTACATCCAGCTTATGTATAGCCCGAGGAAAAGTTCAGCTTTTCTAGCTCCGTTTACTCTGGGGTTTTGCCATAAAAACACTACAGAAGCCCCTACCAGCTTTATCTGTTGGAACAAAGCCATGAGCATGTGTGTGTGGGGGAAGTAAAGGAGAGGGCTTTCCTCTGCGGTAAAGATTCTGCAGGACATACTAGCACACCTTTAGAGGATTTAATAAAGCATACTATGTCATCAGTAAACTTACAAAAAACTTCACAGACTTGTAATATGTGTGCACATCATGTAAAGTACCAAACCTTTCTGTACTAATCTGTCCTGCTTCAAAAAGAAAGATTTAAGATGACTAGAGAAGCAACCTACATATCCTACTGATATCAGGACTTCTAATGATATAATTTCTTAGGCCTTCTGAACAGTGACAGACTTACTTAGCTAACCTGCTTCACCAGACACACCCACAATTTCTCTCTGCAAACTATCAATCAACTGCTGAAGACTCAAAATTGGAAAGTATGAGTATTTTTCCTGCTGAAGATTCAGCTAGCCAGTTGACAGGCAATGATTACATTGCTTTGGTTTAGTCCTGTTTTTCTTAAAATACAGTCTCTCATCAGCAATTATTTATCCACAAGTCTTAAGAACACACAATTCCAATCCTCATGTTTTAATGGCCTAATTAATTCTGTTCATTCAGACTGCTTGCCCTGCTCAGCAAATGCAGAATCCATTATGCTGCATGATTTTTATTTACACCAAAAGACTTAACAATTGAAACAACCTCAGGTTATGTGTATTTGGATGGACAATGGAGATGGTGCATACTGTCAGGCTTCATTTTGACCTGACAACAGTAGCTAATATTATAGGCACATGGTCTGAACAGTTTCAGTGTAAATTATCTTCAATGAAGGTACTGCATCACAGTTCACCTCATACAAATATGGAATTTTAATCCTCATTCTCTCTGTCTCACATACATCCAACACATAAGGCAACAAAACAGCATCTAACTCAACTCCCTCATGGCAACACTTTGGGGTCCTGTAGCCACCCAGGAAGGTCTACAACACATGACCTACGTGCACAATTCCCTTAGGCTTTTGAAGCAAAACAAATATGTTGCCAAATTGTTTCACCTGCTGATCGTGCAACTTTTGGTTGCTTAAACCTCTGACCGTACTATTGTTTCACAATGCTTTCACTCATGTGCCACACGAATGAAAAAGCAAAACCCACTAAGGAACTACTACTACAGCATTCTCTTAAGAATCAAAAATCCCAAGACAAGGCACTGCAAAAACATGTGAAAAACCCACAAAGTCGCTTTACACACTAAATGCAAGCTATTTAAAAATGAAATTAAGTTATCAATGCAGAAGATTCATCTCCGAGCAGAAATCTGCAAAATTTAGAGAATGAATTTGCAACATTTCTCCACAGAACACAAAGAATCTAAAAGTACTGATTTCTCTAGTGTCTAGGATTTTCATTTAATGCCATTTTACTCTTAATAAAGGCATCATCTTTGAATCTGGCAAATCAGTATTTCCAAATATATATTTTAATTTACCAGTGCAAGGTTATGGTCCTAGAATGTTTACAGCTTACATAATGCTAGTTTATAATCTAGTCCAGATCTTTAAAGCACTAGACTGAGTCAGTACGTTCTTGATTAATTTATTCAAAAGTAATCATACCTTTTACATTTTAAGTGAATAAAGATTTACCTGATTGAGCATTACAGGCTGTGCTGTTGCAGGAGTCTCTGGCCTGGATACAGGTTGAGCCACTACAGGAACTGTGATATTTCTTGATACTGGCTGTGTTGTCACTGGAATGGTTACAGGTCTGCTAACAGGCTGTGCTATTCCAGAACTGGACCCAGGCACTTGCTGTGTCGACAAACATCCAGCAACTGGTCTCTGCAGTGTTTGTGAAGTTCCTGAAACATTCACTGCTACAGCCAATGGCTGAACTGCCACCGAGCTGGTGGCAGGTCTGGGCACAGTCTGAAAGACTGATGGGGCAGGCATGGCACCGGGGCTGGAGGCAGGCGTCACGTAATGCTGACTCTCAGACTTGAATGTAGCGACTGTACCTGTTGCAAAGGATTCCAAAGTTATCTTTATGTAATTTTACAGACAAATGTTTCGTAAGTGTTGTGGATTTTTTTTGTAATTACCATATTAGGACAATAAAGTACCTCTACTGGGTGCACCATTCTGTATCCCCCTTCGTGGTGAGCTGAGGTTGACTCTGTTCAATATATCTGTCAAAAGTTACATTTATCTTAATTGCAAATAAATTAATAGCTTCATTGCTTTTGAAATTTAAAAGCTGCACTTATATACACCAATTAGGAATGGCATAGAAATTAAAATACTATTTCTAAAACAAAAATCTGGCAAAACCAAGTGTCATTTGTACAAATTATGATATGTTCTTCCACTTCTCTTTGGTTAAGCTAGCTCACTTAAGAATCTTTATGTTTATTCTCTTGGAGACAGGTTAACACACAGGAAGAATACAAACAACAACAAAAAAAGGACATGGCATTAACATTTCAATTTGCTGATTATAGTGCATTCATTTACATCTCTTTCTCACAAATACATAATGTTTCCCAAATACCAGAACTGCCCTACATTAAAAGAAGCATTTTCTCTAAAAAAGTAATGATATATTTTGCTTCTGTATTCGCAAAATACAGCACTTACAAACTGGGTTTTAGATTTCATGATATCTGTTTTCCAATGTGAAAGGAAAATCAACAGATCAGCGACCAAAGGATTCATATTTTAGAACTGCATTACAATAGCACTGATTTTCTTATATATCCTACACAGTAATCTGTGTCCTGAGTTCTAGCTGAGCAGGAGCACATGCAATTTCTTAAATTACATTTACTCCCTAGCTAATGCCACTCATATTCCCCGACCTTTTATGTCTTAGTCTGGGATTTCTGACAATTTCAGAAAGTTACAAAAAATATTCATCGAATCAAAATACTCTTCTACTCCCAGATTCTCAGTTCCATTAGTGTTGCTGACAAGCTGCTTGCTCTGACCTGTGAAAATATGCATATGAAATTAGATTGATTCTCTAATATCTAACCCACAAGGCTTGAAGTAACTTCTCAAACCAGGGTCAAAAGACATCAGGTTCTCAAACAGCAATCTCAGAGTATCTACACATTGTGTTTAATAACCTTAAGGCTATTTCCACCAACAATGGCTCATTAGTATACACTTCACCAGTTGATAAATATATCAAATACCAGTAGAGCTCCAAACACCACAGCTTTCAACCTGCCACCTGCATTTAGATCACACTAATAAAAAAGCAGCTGCAACCAACACATTCAAACAGGTTTGCATTTTTTAAGATATGATGAAATTTGGTCCTGTAATAGTAATACTATTTTTACTTCAACATAACAGTAACTACAAACCAGGATTAAATTATTTTGGTATTTAGCTGAATACATACATTTTGTGAGTGTTAACAAATCTATACCTCATACATGAATTCCAGAGTGAAATTAAACTAAAGCATCAACTATCTACAAAAGAAAAACTTTTACAAAAGTTATGTCTTACATAGCATAGTCAAGACATCTGATGTGCACACATTCTAAATTACAAAGGTAGATTTTATTGCTTTTGAAAAGAACACTTCAGAAAGCCAGTTAATTGAAATTATAAACTACATTCACATGACTCAACTGATTCATCATAGACTTGATGGGCACTTTCCCCTCTTCCACGAAAGCATTACTTGTCCCGTTTAGGTAAAACGGCACTGAAGCACAAGCATGCTGACATGCAGAGTAACATTTTAAAACAGTAACAAATTACAGGTTTGTATCATTATGAAACAGGAAGCAAGAACAACAAGCGGTAACTGTAGGGAAAATGAGCAGTTGCAGAAAAAGGTAAAGGGAACCAAGTGTGAACTACTTTTCATCTCAGCCAAAA
Source organism: Hypocryptadius cinnamomeus (assembly GCA_013400635.1). Taxonomy (NCBI): domain Eukaryota; kingdom Metazoa; phylum Chordata; class Aves; order Passeriformes; family Zosteropidae; genus Hypocryptadius; species Hypocryptadius cinnamomeus. The sequence continues at coordinate 6,740 of VYZP01040356.1, forward strand.
GAATCCTCCAGGACATCAGAAGGGACACTTGATACTACACAGCTCTCTGACAGCAGGTCCAAGTTGGGGTATTTACAGTTTCCTTCAAGTTTTCCACACAGTCTGTACAAAAACTAGTAACTGTACTGTCAGGAAAAGGCTAAGAAAATGCAATGCATTGTAGAAACTACACCTTTCAGAAAAATTAAGAGCTATATGTGAGTTTCTATTTGTCATCAGTTTTTTTCATCTGATCAGGTGCAAACTAAACAGTGATAAGCAAAGCTGAGCTCACCGTATCTTGCCTGTCACCAATAACAAACTGAAGCCTGACTAGTGCCAGGTAGTACTACTTACAAGCCAGAGAAGAACTGAGGTCATTCTTCCATAGCTGTTTTTGATAGTGAAGTAGAAGATTAAAAAGAGAAAAGTTGAGGAAAAGGAAGGAAAAAAGATAAAGTAACAAGTTATACCATAAGTGATTTTACTTGTGTTAGGACCGAATATGGACAGCACCAGAATAAGAAGCAAACATTTTAAGTCTCTATCTTTTACCAAAGTTCTTGAAGTCCACAGAATCATACCAAAATGATAGTTTTCATCTGAATTATTTCTATCCTTTCACTACAAAAAAACCTGGAGGCTACAACAACTGCAATTAAACTTGCATGTCTATTGTTCCAACACATGCTAGTGCTATAATAGTTGTTGTATGCCATGACCTACTGCCAACGACCAACAGCAATCCAGAGGTCTCTGGGCCTTCCAGAAAACAGGGTATTTTTCAGACATTCTATATGTTTGTAGCTGCAGAAAACTTGAGAATAATTTTAAAATAGTCTTCAATTTTTTCAGAGTATCCAGATTATTTTTTAAATATTCACTCTTAAAAAATATTTTCTGGTCAGAGTACTTAAACAGCAGATTCTGTATTCTTCTCATACTTAAAATCAGTTTTTCACTTTTTTAACCTTGTGTAAGAAGCCTTAAACTTGCTATTCTAGTGAGCAAAAAAGTAATAGATGCAAGATGAAAGTATTGTGAACTAAAATGACTGAACAGCTAATAACAGCTCTGAAATCCACGCAGCAGAGTGTGACAAACAGCCTCATGTAATGTTTTGTCTTGAGATCCTTTACTGCAAATTATACATCTTCAGAAAACTACTATGGAAATCTTAGCTACAAGCAATAGTAGAGATAAGGCAGAAACTGTGAGGAGTAAACCTCACCAGGCAAAGTCTTAGGTATGTGACTGCTAGGGAGACCTTAGGTCACAGCTCTTACAAATTGACTACAAGATGGATACACAAAAAAAAGTTTCATTACTAAAGTTAATTAAAATAACAAGAAAAAAATGTTCTTCTTTACTTACCTGCCAAAGCCCAAGTATAGGACAAACATGGAATCCTGACATATCTCCTGTGACCACAACCACCTAACCTAACTCCCTGCACTGCCTACATTTAGGAGAAAACTAAAGAACTTGATGAAAAAACTCTATTTCACAGAGGATGGGTAAATTTATCAATAAAAATATTGTACTTCACAGACAGGCTTTCAGTATTTTCATATTAGTCACTTTCCAGATTGTGCTTTTATTATAGACACTGAAGACAGTTACCTTGGTTTTGTCAGAATGATGTTCACCAACATATGAAATGAGAGGTGAAGGGGAAAAAAAAAAAAAAAAAAAAAAAGGAGTGTAACAGGAAGACTTAAATTCATGCACATTCTTTTAGGAGGGAGACACTCCCAAACACATAACTAAATATTAACTATACTGTAAGCAATTGCATGCATGATTTCAATATTGTATATACTGGCTTTTAAACTCTGTCGCTAATGCCAAAACCTTCAAATGTCCCTATTTTGATCTGAGAGATTTAAGGTTAGAAGAAACCAGAGCTGTGCATAACCTGGGATTTAAGACAGAATTTCTTAAGAATTCTGATTTTCAGTAAGACAGAGACATACAGCTTTAAGGTGTGGAACATCTTAAGTCGTACTATTAAAAATTCTATACTTCCTAACTAAGTTTAACTTTCTATACCCTGAAAGATCTGTTTTAAATTATGGAAAAGTGTTGTCTTACATGTAGTGGCTGGCTTTGAGCTGGAGATTTCCCCAACAAAGATTGGCTCATCATCATCGTCCTCATCATCCTCTTCCACTTCTCTCACTCTCTTTTGCCAGGGTTCTAGCTCCTCTTCTTCACATTCCATAAATAATTCTGCCATCTCGAGACTAGACAGTAAAAAAACCCAAAAAACACACATACCAAAACATTCAGTATTTTCATGAAATACTTCACTGTTCAATAAGGAATACTGCAGTTGTCAATAATTCCCTCCCTCCATGTTCTTTACAGACTGAACATGATCTGACACAGGAGATCTTCAAAGACTGACACCACATCACCATTCTGACAATTACCTGGATGCTCATCTTTGCTCTTAAAGAGAAAAGACCAAAGATGTCCTCCACAGAATTTAAGCTATTTTTGTATAAAACACCAGTAACTATCAGAGGAAGCCTCTGACACCACAGTGAAAGGTATCTTTTAAAAAATACTCCTATTCCAGGTAAGTGATTCACAAGAAACGTGAAGGGCCTTCTACAAAGCACATAACTGAGTTAGTGAAACACTGATGACAGCTTTATTCTCTTTGCATCTTAAAAAACCCAATACAAACAAAACAAAACCCCACCCAATCCCACAGCCTCCCAAATTTTCTAAGATTTTGCCAGGGCTTCCCATGAGGTCACATTTTCTTTAAACTCCAACAAAACCTACACAAAATTCCCAAAAACCCACAAAACAACATCAACAAGAACAAGCAAACCACCCACAAAACACAAAAAAACTCCTCAACAGCAAAATCCCCAAGCCTACCTAAAATGCATTGCCTACTGTTTCCATTAGCAATTAAGACATGATAAAAATTTTTCTATAGATCTCATTAGATGGAGTCCATCATGCCTGTCTGTAGATGTTTTCTTGCATTAAAAAATTCATGTATAAAACCAGTCATGAAAAATACGTACTTTTTGGAATTAACCAAATCTACATCGGCATATCTTATCATATTTTGGTTTTTAAACAGAGATGGCCAATAAAGTTTTCTTCTTTTAACATTCTTTAACATAACCTTGCATGTATTTCTGAACAACAAAATAAATAAGTTTTGCTATTTCTTTACATGGAGTACCAACAATCCAAAAAGACTGCAGAAATAATTAGTCTGTAACAGCTTATCACAGGGGAGCAGACAATCATCCTCTACTTGTATGAGAATGGAGCTGCTGGTGCCACCACATGCTAAGATCTGAGATGAATAAAGTAGCAAAATGCCCTAGGGTGACTTTAGGATACTTGTATCCCCAACCCTCTGTTCTGCTTCTGCTGGATTTACACCTTTGGCCAGTGCCAGACCCACTACACAAAGCTGAACTCCTCCTTTGCTTCCTCCATCAGCTTGGGGTGCTGAAGTCAGACATGGTGCTAGGAAAGACGAGAACAGGACACTAAACTAAATTATTGTATGGAGGAAAGAGGTACACTCTGAAGTGAATTTCCACCTGACAGAGTAGACACGGGCCACATGCCAGGTCTTGAAAGAGAATCAAGCCTAACTATAACTTTTTCTTCTCTGTAGGACATTCTTTAGAACATTGGTTGTTCTTTCTTGTAACACTGAGGCAAAGTTTAATAGGCTTTAAGGCAAAATAAATTACTATCTCAGAGACTTCTTTTATAGAACAGACAACATAAATGATCAGTGTTTTTATTTTAAGAGTTTAGTATTACTTGACCTCAGGCGAAAAAAGGAATAAATTATAAAATGTGCTCAGAGGATGCAATGCAATTTATACTAAAAAACACAAAATAGGCACAAGCAATGATATGTTAGCAGAATCCTAACAAGATACATGTGATAACCTCACCTACACTATAACACAGCCAATTTTTTCCTTAAATACAGTTAAAAGAAATTTGATAACACAGCTATGGGCTTTTAGAAAGTGACACCAACTGGTGATACCTCTTATGGATATTTCATTTTATGCATCAGGATATACACATTAAGATACTCTTAAAGGTGACTCAAAATGCAGAGCATCTTTTAAAAGGCAAGTATCATGATTAATTTCACTTTTTTTTTTTTTTTTTTTTTTTTTCAATGCTATAATTTGAAGCCAAGCTTTCACTGACTTCTTTTTTCCTGGGAAGAAAGCTGGCCTAATGAGTTCCTGCCCTGCTCCTGCACTGCATCCTCAGTTGTGCCAGCCCAACTTTGCACAGAACTATGGTGTGAAGCAGGGTAGGTTAAAAATAACCTGGCCTAGTAACAGTTTTATCGGCACAATTGGGAGGTCAAAAATCTGCAGCCTGAACAATCAAAACTGCAGTAAGGGGTAAGTGATTGGATTAGAGGAGATGTGCAGGAACAGTTCCTGCAAGTGGCCTCCATTGCCAAAGGAAACATCTACATCCATTTTTAGAGTACAAACAGCTTCCAAATTTTCAACTTCTTTAACTAGATTAACACACAAAATGTATTCTAGGAATCCCACTAGCAGTGCTCTCAAAGACAAAACCAACTGTGAATCCTTCCCCCACTCTGCTTAAATATTTCCCAGTGGTGGTGCAGACATCAGTGTAAAAAAGTAAACCTACTGACAACTGACTTCATCTTCCTCATTTTTTAAAGTGCATTAGGCATATATTCATGTTTATACACACATTTCCTTAAAAGTAGTCCATGGAACTGAGAGGTCCAAAACTCTAATGCAATGCTGTATGCATAGACTCAAAGTGTTGAAACCAGTATTGCAAGGTAGAGCATCAAAATTGTGAACGAGTTCTTTAAAACACTTTAAAAATTGCATTATAGACTATGTAAAGATATTGCTTTAAAAAGCAACTGCCCATCTAAAACTAAGCATAGCTATGGAAACTCATTAGGCAGGCACAGATAACCAACAACCTGCAAAAACACCAGTCCCTGGAACACTATTATAGTTACTAGAAAAGTGATGAACTAAAAACCTGATACAGGACAGATTACAAAATGAGAGCTCATTGCCCTAAACAGCAATAAGCTTTTGATGAAATAACTGTCTTAAAAGCACTATTTTAGCCATCTTTATCATGGCACTTAGTTTTAAAAGTGCCTAACTTTATTAAAAGCCAGCTTTATTTATAACCTGTTTTTATTTAAAATCAGGATTTAAAAGCACTCGCATAGAAACAACAAAAAATCATCTAACTTAAGCTAATGTATCAAGAGTGTAACAGCTGGAGTGAAAACAGCAGAATGATCTGTAGAAGAGCACCATAAGCATGGACAGAATTGGCACTACAGAAAATCACAGTAGATGAAGCCACAGTAAGTTATTGAAATTAAGAGTTATTGAAAGTCCAGTTATCACTTCAGATGGAAATTTGTCTGTTCCACTGTTAAGCTCAAGTGAGCCTTCCAATATTCAAAACTTCCTTGGATTGGCTTAAAATCAAATAACTAAAATGAAATTGGTAGTGAGCTCAAAGAGTGAGGACATTTACACTAACCAGAAATTTTTCAGACTAGCCTTGTCACCTTTTCATAATAGAATCACAAAATATTCTGAGTTGGAAGGGTTCCACAAAGATCACAGTGTCCAACTCTTAGTCCTGCACATGACATCCCTAACAATCCCACCACGTGCCTGTGAGCACTGACAAAACTCTTCTGGAACTGTACGGTTTGGTGCTATAACCACTTCCCTGAGGAGCCTCCTCCAGTACCCAGCCACTCTCTGGGTGAAGAATCTTTTTCCAACATCTAACCTAAATCTCCCGTCACACATTTAAACCATTCCCTCGGGTCCTGTCACTGGTCACCACAGAGATCAGCGTCTGTCCCTCCTCTTCCCCTCTTGAGGACCGCTACGAGGGCTCCCCTCAGTCTCCTCTTCTCTAGGCTGAACAGACCAAGTGACCTCAGCCACTCCTCGTATGGCTAAATTATAATTTTTCCCCCACTTTAATAGCTGCATTTCAAATGCCCAGAGAAGTTACCTTATTTACAACACAGATCACACAATGGACTACATGATGTATTTCTCAGATAACGTCCCACACAGGCACATAACTTTCCACCATATTAGATGACGAACGGTGTACAATCCACAGCTCCACCAGGACTGGGAACAGCTGGATTTTAATTGAGGGCTGCATTTGTTTAGTAGCAAAGAAAAAATGATCAAGCTGAAACTGCACCTGAAAATTGTAAAAAAACCAAAGCGTAAACCCACTTCCCTCAAACACAAACCTCAGCAGCCAACGCTGCCCTCTGTGCCATGAGAAGGGACAAGCTCCGCCTAGGGAAGGGCAATATCGCCGGTGCCAGCCCGCCAGCAGCTCACGCCGCCGAGCCGCGGTGGTACCAGGCCGTGGGAGCAGCCGAGTCCCGAGGGCAGCCGAACAGGTGCCGCTCCAGCCTGACCGCCCCGCGTCCCGCGCCGGGTGACCGCCGGCACTCGGCTCGAGCTGGGGGCTCCGGTTTGGGCGAGGCCCGCACGGCAGAACCGCGGCCGGCGGGGAGGAGGCCGAGCTGAACCGCGCCGCCAGCACCGCTCTTGCTGTTAACGCCCGGGGCCCACGGAGGGCCCCACGCGGCCAACCGCGGGCGGAGCGAGCCCTGCCCGGGCCGCCTTCGAGGGCAGAACCATCCGGTGCCAGCGGGGCCCGCGAGCGGCTCGCGGGGGCCCTCCCAGCGCGGGGGCCCCGCTCGGGGACGCCAGGCCACGCTCCGACCTAAGATGGCGCCGGTCTCGCCGGCGACAATCCCCCCGCGTCCGTCCCCGCCGAGCGCCGCTCCCGCCACCCAGGGAGCGCGGCAGGGCGGGACGGGGGCATGGAGCGGGCTGACCTTACCGTGCTTCGCGTCCGTAGGAGCCGCGGCGGGACCGCCACTCCCTGCCGCCCGGGTCGGCGGGGGATGGGGCAGCGCCGGCTGAAGC
>VYZP01040356.1:13991-25084 GCA_013400635.1 Hypocryptadius cinnamomeus
CAGCCTGGCGTAACACCGCCGCCGTGTGCCGCGCCTCACGGCCTGGTGTAACACCGCCGCCGTGTGCCGCGCCTCACGGCCTGGTGTAACACCGCCGCCGTGTGCCGCGCCTCACGGCCTGGTATAACGCCGCCGCCGTGTGCCGCGCCTCACAGTCCCGCTACCAGGAACTGCTGCTGCCTTTGGGCCTCATGAGCCGGTACTGCACTGCTGCTGTGGGCTAGGCCTCATGTCTAGCAGCCCCAGCCCAGCCTCACACTGCTTGCTCTCTGCTTTGGTGAGGGCACACAGGGCCACTGCCATGCTGTTAGGTAAACCAGCCAATATCAGTAGAGGCTGGGGACTGAACAGATCGAGAACAGGCCTGCCAAGAAGGACTTGGAAGTGCTGGTGGACTCAAGGCTTAACATGAGCTGCAATGCTCACTTAAAGGCCAGAAAGCCAAACGTGGCCTGGGCTGCATCCAAAGCAGCATGGGCAGCATGGGAAGGAGAGGATTCTGCCCCTCCACTGTGGTGAGGCTCCACCTCCAGCACTGCATCTCTTTCTGGGGTCCCAGCACTGGAAGGACCTGTTGGAGCAAGTCTAGAGAAGGCCACCAAATTGATCAGAGGTACGGAGACCTCTCCTATGAGGAAAGGCTTTAGAGATTTGGGATTGTTCAGCCTGGAAAAGACAAGATTTCATAGTGACCTAATTCCAACCTTTCAGTAGGTGAAGGGAACTTCTGGGAAAGATGGGGCAAACTATTTACCACAAGCATGCAGTGAGAGGGCAAGGGGGAATGGGTTCAAATTGAAAGAGAGTAGGTTTGGATTGGATATTAAGGAAAAAATTATTTACTATGAGGGTGGTGAAGCTCTGTAATGGGTTGCCCAGGGAAACTGTGGCTGTCCCATCTCTAGACATGTTCAGGGCCAGGTTGGATGTGGCTCTGAGCAACTTGGTCTCATTTTACATGTCCCTGCTCACACCAGGAGGTTTGGAACTAGATAATCTTTAAGATCCCTTCCAACCCAAACCATTCTCAGATTGTATGTTCCACTACCTAGGAACCACCCTAGCTGTCACATTCTCAACTTTATCTGGGACCTACGGCCCTTTGCAGCTGCCCCTCCCACACTGACACAGACCAGATTTCCTTACCAGCTCGACCACAGGTTTTACATAGCAATGCCTCAGAAGTCCCGATCCTTAAAATAATTTAATCATGGTGTAGTAACTAAATAATAAAATAGCAGCTCGAGCAGGGTGCCTCTCAGGAGGGCCCCCTGGGTTTTTAAACCCTCACAGTCTAAGGGCCACGTCTGTGTGTGTCCCTCACCTGGCGGGCCGCTGGTCCCCGAGCCCTTTGTTGTGCAGAGGGTCGGCAGGTCACGGCTTCTTGCCGGAGCTCTCCTGCGCGCCCAGGGCTGAGCCTGCAGCTCCAACTGCAGCTGCCCCGCGAGCTGCCAGCACCGAACGGGCTCTTCACAAACGCGTCCCGGTCCCGGGCGGGCCCCAGGGCCCAGCACGAATCCGCTCAGCGGGACCCCGGGCGCAGGCCCCGCTCGCTGGGCCGCGCTGCCGCCGCAGGGCAGCCCGGGGCGGCGGGCAGGCCTTTCCCTGGAGCGCCAGCAGCGGGAACTCCCCACAGCCCTGTGGGCGAACAAAGCCAGGGACAGCTGTGCCCGGAGCTGACATCGAATACAGGCAGCGCAGAATATAGCACACAGCGTGCTGCTGCGGCCAGTGAAGCAGCACAGATACTAAATACTCTTCAGGCTGAAGGTTCGTTGTGCACCTGTGTTCTCATTTACCCGCTGGGTTAAATATCAGTCAAATACATGACAACTCTTCTAAAGCTTTATTGAGTAAAACATTGCCATTACTTTCAGTGGGATGATGCTGGACACAGCCTTACCTGGGCAATGGAGTCACAGTTGCTGGAGAAAACAGCCCTGGAGCACAGGACCTCCAAGAGCTGCGGTTTCACTCCCCTCAGAATTTGCATATGAAAATCTCTGAATCGAAAGGTGACATAATGTAAGGAAAAGTAAAGCAGTTTTCTCATGCCTTTTTGTCTATAGTGTGGTCTCACCCTGGCTAATAACTGAGAATGCTCCCGAATTTGAATTTGGGGTTTTTCTCAGGTTTTCTGTCCATTATTCCCTTTATTTAAAAACTCCAAAAAGACCCAACCAACCAACCAAAAGTTAAAAAAACCAAACAAACCCCCCCCCAAAAAAAGCAAACAAAAAACCAAAAAACCTCAACCCCAAAAACAAAACAACAAAAAAAGACAAAAAAAACCCCACCAAAGTATGATCATTTAGTAAAATATGAAAATATTTCTGGTAATTTTTGAAGATAAATAATAGGAAAGTACTTAAACATGTAATCCATATTTCACCTTTTTCAGGCCATACTTGTCACAACTTATTGTTGTACTGTCTGCCACAACTACATTCAGAAATACACTATTTACTTCGTGTAAATTCCCTCTCAAATATAGGTATTTTTTCAGATGAATTAATGAAGTGCCCCTCTCCTTGTGAGCTTAAGTGCTAAAGATTTGAGTACTGTGTTTAACCTGGAAAGTATTCTATTCATTTTAACTAGTATATGTAGCCTTGAGATTTTTACAGAGTAGTTTGGAATCTTAGAGGACTGGAGGAAAAAACTCATTAGTAAAATTTCTGTTTAGTGATTATGTCATTAAATCATTTGTTTGCTACAGTTTAGTAGTTAAACAATTACTAAACTGTGCCCTTCTGCCAAAGAAGGACAAAAAAAAGAGAGAAAGAAGTATTCTTAATATTAGGCAGAAAACAGAGCTAAAGAATAGGAACCAGAGTTGAACTTATTTGAAGCGAAGTGACTGGGAAATAGTCCATTTACTTGAAACACACATTTTCAACTACTAATTTACCTAATGAGAAATCATTGCAGGTGTTTATGTTCCTTCTAAAGCAAGATAAACATAAAGAGAATATGAAGATTGCAAGGTAAAACATTGAAAAATTGCGAAATAACAAAACCACGATGCGCTCTGTACATTTCTGTGATTAAATTTGTGCATTCCAGTGGTGCACAATTGCATGCTGTCTGGTCTGCAAAACCCTGAGTCCTTGGACAAATTGGTGTGAATATCTCACACCATGCCACAAAGGCATAGAGCAAACTAGAGTTTATCAAGTGAGAATTAATAATAATTCATAACTCTAAAACACAAATTAATAAAGGATAGGAAATAGTCCCTGTAATTACAAAAGAATTACAGGGAAAACTGCAAATGTGTGATACACTCTAAAGAAAAACTTAGCAGAAGCTGACAGGACAATTGAATTTCATGCAGTTGGGCAGCATTCATGCACTGTTGACTGTAGCAGTGCAGCTAAGCTTGAAAGTTAACTAGTCTGAATTACTTCATCTGTTATTACAGTCTACTGGCCTGGGACTCAGTTGCTAAAGAGACATTCCTTCACCTGTGGAAAGGTATTGACAGCAATCTCTCATCAGTTTCTGGGTTTTGCCTTAAAAAGCACTATCTGTGCCAGAGAAATTGATTGATTGCCATGTCCTTCAGTGATGCAGACTGCTTCTATTGGTTGTTGCAGGTTAAAAAAACTGGGAGAAGCACTAGTAAATTACTAGTGACAAATACACCTAATGATGATTTTATTATTATTATTTGTATTTTAAACTCTCCTAAACTCCGTGTTGTGTCTGTCACTATTTGAACGTGGTCTGGGAGTCAGAGGGCAATTGTCTAGTCCTGATTTTGTATGTCAGTAAAACACCTGGAGCAGAGTGGGGAGGTCTTGCTCATTAGCACTGAAGTTTGGGTTTGTTTAATATTGTTTGTTATTCTTTGAGGCACTAGACACAGACAGCAAGTACCAACCCGTATGACATTGCAACTGGAGCTGCTGCCAAAGCTTCATTAGAATAGATATGTTCAGATGGGAAGCCTGTAACTATGAATGCACAAACAGATACTAAATGAACATCTGCAACACAACCATTATTCAACACATGTATGGTTTACTCATTTATTCCATAAGGTACACTTGTAAGATTGATTGCATTTGTTCTGCTGTGGTTTGTTCTTACAGTATCATACCTTCAGGAATTTGGCACAAGTATAAACACTGAGGGGTGATCTAATGTGTTTATAACATTATTTTGTAATGCTTGTTAGGCACATGTAGCATGTTTATAGTGTCCTTTTCAAGACAATATGAAAAGTCTCGAGTATGTAACCCTGAAGAAAGCATAAGCTTCCAGTCTTTGGAAGTATGCTTCTGTAAATGAAGAAGAAATCCCCAAACCATAATCTGCCTTTTTAAACACTTCCAACATATCATTATGCAGAATAATAATAAAAAATTAGCATCTAGGAGAGCCAGTGTCTCATCAGCATGAGTGTATTTCTCCTGTCAACATTACCCTAACTCACCAGATGAAAACACAGTCTAAACTGCTTGAAGTTATAAGAAATATGTGAGTTGGATGAGCTGTATCGGAGTGAAAATGGCTACAGAGCCATCATTATTAAAAATCCAGTTTGTTCATTTGGAAGCAAAAGAAAATTGTTGGTTTTTTTTTTCCCCAAGCAGTTTTTCATGGCAGCTTCAGGTTAAAAGAAGTTCAGTAGATTAACATAAATTGACATGATTTAGTTTTTATTTAAGAAATTGATCTTGGAAAAATGATTTTGTACATCTACTTACTGCAGCTGCTCCCCCAGTTCTCAGAGCAGAGGCACAGGGCATACACCTTGTCTATTGGATTTTTATCCTTCCTATTCAAAGAAATTCAATCCGAAATGTCTACTACTGTATGTAATCCACATAGTAAAGGAAATCCAAGGAAATGGCTCTTTGGTTTAGCCTCTGCATCCACTTCTACTCAATTAAGTAATTCAGCAGTAAAGAACATTGTTCCACTGAGGTTATTCCAGACTGTCTTATATTGACAGAAGTCTTAAAGAGCATGAAAGGTGACATAACACCAACTCAACAAATGACCTGGACATCTTGTTGAAAAATTACACTGCTGGGTAATGTTTACAGTCATATTTACTGCTTTAAAAAAAAAAGTGAGTAGTATATATTTATTGGAGCAGTTGTCTTGACAGCAATCGTCATACTGACAGCAGCTATACTGCAAAAATCCTACAGCTAGATTGGTTTCCTCTCTCACAAGCCTTGTCAGAGAAAGAAAGGGTGTTGTCTGTTACTTTGCCAAGATGCTGCAGTTCATTAAAATATGGTGAACAGATATTCAACAGCATGTGCCCTTGTTAACAGGAAGTGAAAATTTCTTCTATGATGCTTCCTTTTGTTGTGATTTGTAAAAATTAATTAACTCATGCAAAATATTAACCATTGCTCATATGGGATTACATAAGCAAACCACATCCTTTTGAGCAGACAAAAGTAGGTTAATTCCTTAAAAAAGGACAGGGAAGGGAAGGGAAGGGAAGGGAAGGGAAGGGAAGGGGGAAAGGAAAAGGGACAAAGAGAAAAAAGAAAACACAACTCCAAAAAAGTGAGATAAAACTTGTAGAAGTGCAGTGTTCCAATGCAACTTTTAAACTATTACAGATAGTACTGGAAGTGATAAATGATGCTGCTACTTAAAGTCATAAAAATAACTCACATTGTCTCACAATTAATTGCCATTGGGATGAATTTGAAAATACCTGACAAATAAACATACAAGCACATTACTAAGCTTCTAAGCAGAATTATCTCATCATCCAAAACCCCCAAATTTATAGTAAGAAATAAAGACAGAAAATCTGTTACATGTAATATTCCTTTAGCACAATATTGTTCAAAATTTCTGCTGTAGTATCAGCAACTCTGGATCAATCACTGTAAGAAGAAAGCAACACACCTTTAGATTGTTAAATTTCTTTATGTTCTTTAAAAGTAATAATGTGTTTGCTTAGGAGTTTCTGTTAAGAAAACTAGAACTGAAGCTAATTTCTTGCCATTATCATCACATCTGTAAAACTTGTCCATGAATTCTGAGAGTCTGTGCCAATAACTGATTTTTATTTATCAGACTGGCTGCCAAACTGAAAGGAAAGAAAACATTAGGATAACAAAACAGAAAACAAGAGGAATTGCTGTTTTATCCAGTAGCCAGTCAGTTACAGTTAAGGGGACGTGTCTTATATTTTATAAGTTCAACACTTCCCACAGATCTGATCTAGCCAGAGTTTCACAGGGTATTTGGGGTACTCTTCTCTGATTTATCTGTTTCACTTCAAGAATGTTAAATGTCTGTCTCAACTGAGATTAAAAGTCTAGGATGTCCCATCTCCCCAGTGTGTGGTTTACATATCAGACTTGAGTCATTCTAACTCAGTGTACGCTTAGATGAAAAAAAACAAGGAGGTTTATTTCAAAATTCCTTTTGAAAGTCTCCTCAAACAGGCACGGGTCTTCTCTGTCTAGTGCCTTCTCCCAGATGAATGCATTAGTGACTGGACTTTTGGATGAAAGGTGGCATCACTTCCAGTTTCCTTTTCTTGCTTATGAATCTAGCCAGTCGTGTCCTGGGGCTGCTTTATGAAGTTTAGGAACCAGCAGAAGTATTGCCCTCTTAAATACTTTGCTTATTTCATTTGACTGCTGTATCATTGCCTTTCTTTGAACAGCTTTTTTGCCAGGGTCTACTGAGAACAGTCTCTAGAATATAAATATATTTCAATTTTAGAAACTTCCTCTGTAGCACGTGAATGATAACTTTAAAATAGTAGAATTATATATTTTTAAAAACCTTAGTAAAATAAAGATTGTGCTGTTTTGTTTGGGGTTTTTTTTGTGATCCACTGACTTCTATTTATAAAGCTGTTCAACAGGCCTCATATCTACACAGCTATTTCCTTTTTGCCTCAGTATTCAGCAGTTAACTTGTTTATCTTCACTTTAGACTCCCTTCTTTGGGCATACAGTGTTTTTAGGAGAAGTTTTTGTGTTCTTCAAGAAAACCTACAAAATAAAATTGTAAGCAGCAACTCTAAAACAGATTTGATATTATCAACGCTCTCCATCATTTCCGGATTCTTGAATATTTGGTCCTCGACTAAAGTTTAGTCAGTTTAGAGTTCCCTTGCCAAAGCACAAAGCAGAATGCTTGCATCCTACCTGGGCTACGTGTGTCTGACAGCCTGGAGTGGTTTGTTCTTCAAAACCTTCAAGTGGTTTGTTCTTTTGCATCAAAATGCAAAATGCATCTGAATGTCATGGTGGTGCATGCCTCATTGGTGTCAGTATTGACTGGGATCAGACGAGGCAGTCATTTGCTGGGGAATATCTCAGGTGTTCTAAACAGCTTGATTGAAAATTACTTGTCATGTGGAAGCATAGAGGAAGAGTCAAAAATTCACGTAAAGAATATAATTTCTTGTTTATTCCTGCACATTTGAATAGTAGGATTAGCATGATACTAAATTCGGTAGAATTGTCTAAAAGAAATTATTTTTTTAATGTAATTTCTAAAAGATTAAACTTTAATTTGGCTTCTTAGAGGTATTTGGCCTAGTTTACTAAGGAAAGGAGATTTGTGAAACCATAGCACACATGCCCTGTTAATAGGTTTTGAGCACATAGGCTGATTTGAGACAAATTTGATAAAATAGTAGATATACCTTTAAAGTAATTAAGAACTTCAAATTTTTGTTAAAGAAAGTACTCAGGATGAGACTTAAAATGAAGAGATGCTCATTCTCTCCAGGAGAGGTCTGAGAAATGCTACAAATGTGGCTTCCATCAGTTTGTATGCAAGAGTCAAGTTTCATTTGTTGTGATTCTCACAGACCTGAGGTAAGAAAAGGAAAGCACTGTTATATCCCAGTAACTCCTGAGCTCTGAGGGCATGGATGGCACATGAGTGGTCAGAGTCTGAGCTGGCTCCCAAATGACAGCTGAAGTCCAAATGACACTCTGTGTCACCTCTAACGTTTCTAATGTCACCTCTAACATTTCTTAGCTGTTTTCCACAAACAGAACCATTTTGCTGAATATCTGTATATTACTTTTCTGAGTCCTACAAGTATTCTTAAAATAATAATAGTCTTACATTTCAAACTAGAAATTACAGCTCTTTCTGAGAATTTCTGTACTAACCTCACTTCAAGTTCAGTATCTTTGCTCTGTTTTCTTTATCTCAACACTCCATGGTTCTCTATTTCCGCTCAATACACCCTATTATTATCCCTGTTTCCAGGGTTGCATAAATGCATAAAATCAGTAAAAATATCCTTTAATTTCTGTCTTCAAATTCTGTGTCTGGCTGGCCAATGTGATTTTCAGCCCAGCTACAATAAAGTTGTGTGTTATACTCACATAATGGGCTAGTAGCAGTAGAGGCCAACGTGGCATCAGAACCTGTAGCAATAAAAGATTGTGGAGCTACATCTTAAACAGTAGAGTTATAGGAGAACAAAGTTTGGCAGGTACTTGTTGATTTCTGAGTAAGGATTCGCAGAGAGAAACTGGAATTTCATATGACATTACAATTCATAATATTGCATAGGCACTGGCTGAAAATTCTTGTGGCTGAGGACAGCAGAAATGCCATTATGGTGTTAAAACAGCCATAGTTTAACTTTACATTTTATGGAAAAGCAGCATTAAATCACATCAATGCAATGGCAATAAAATCCATCCTGACAAAAAAATAGAGGTGAGCACTATCTGCACAGAATTCTTGAAGGGATCTTGATCATAACATTCTGCAGATTTCTAACAAATGGTTTTTATGTGCCTGCAGCAGACATTTGCAGGGTGATTTCCTTAATTATGCTACTGTATTAGTACAAATCTGTGTGCAGTAAAAAAATATTTTTTCTAGACCTTGAATATCTATCAACACACTGAAGCCCTAAACAATTTGCGGTTTGTGGTTCATTTCATTGTCACAAACAAAAGATATCAGACTAGTTGTTTTCTCCAGTGTCCCACTTCTAGTATGCAGGTTCCTTGGGAAGCATTAACCATGAATCAGTCAACTGCTCTGCTTGTTTAGACAGGTGGAGTACAGATATTAACTTCTACAATAAACAAGATACCTATGTGAATATGACAGAATTTTAGAAAGCAGTGCTTTGGCATGTTTTCTAAATCACTGTAAACACTGTGCATATGCTTTACTGTAAGCCAGAATTACTCACCAGGTCTGCCAGTCCCCAGAATCAGTGTTTTAAAAGGCCATGTACAAGTCAGTGAAAAACAGCTCATCACTTTGGTGGTTCAAGATAGGGTAATATTTTACTTTTCAGGAAAGAGAAGTATGAGTTGCCAAGAAGAATATCAAGAAGTGGTATATATGAAGCAATGATGCTTAGCCTTCTGTTCAGCGCTATTATTATAGAGAAGACTTACTGGCATTGACAAAAGGTTAATTTTTAAATAAAATAATCTTTCTGGAAGTTAACCAAGTGGACTTCACTTAGAGATTTAACATCACACCTTGCTTCTATTAATATATGCTGTGTGGACCGAAGCTGCAACTTTCAGACAAAATGCCAATACCCTGACAAAATATATAAAAAATGCACCTGTGAAAAATTGGGCATTAATTATAAATTGTCTCCAGTGGCTTAAACTACAGGAATGCTCTTGTTCAGTGGCAAAGTGCTCGCATGGGAAACCTGTGTTATTATTTTAGGGCAGTTTCTCAGATGAGTTTTCTATTTCAACAGCTAATTGAAAACGATTTGCAGGAGCAGCCACATTCATTCATTCACATTGTTAACCTCCTAATGATCTGTAATAGGGGAAGAGATACCGTTCTCATGGAATCATATAGTCATCTAACTCTTCTAAGGTACTTTCAATTTGGTACTATTTTGGAGAGGAATAAAATATACCTGTATCATAAACTGATCATTTTAAACATCAACCTCTAGATATTCTTTTATCCACTAGCTCAACATAGCTTCCTCACCATCTAGAAATACAATATTGTGCTGATTTGCATAACAGTTTTTTAACTTTACTGATTTATATTGTAGCTTGTTAAAATAAAATGTTTTTAGGTTAGAAAGGCTTCTGCAGTGTCTTTGGTCAGATATTTATTGCTTTGGTTCCATTTCTTATGAATTTTAGAGAATACTGAGAAAATGATAACAGATAACATAAATTAAAATCCTGTTTGAAGAGGAGTTAACTAAATTAAGCAACTAGAAATTAGGGAGATGCAGAATAGCAATAATTGTGATGACATCAGTTTTAAGTTATGCTTTTCTTCTGTGATCTATCCCATACAGATAGGACATAGCATCTTCAGAGTTTTTTCATAGCAAAAAACCAACCCAAATTTATTTGATACTCTTTGTGCCTAACTACTTTTTTTTTCTTTTAATGAGTCATTAAGAAGTCTAACATCCATATGCAACCTAATTCCATTTCCTAATTCCCAGTAGTTGAAGTCAGTGCTAAAACCACCCTGCACCTGATTTCCATGTTTTTATGAAAAGCCAGATCTTAGACATCATGCTCACTATTTGAAAAATGCATTAATTCATTCACCATTTTCAGAGAAACCACCTCTCCAATGCAAATATTATGCTTGATTTCTGATTACTCTTGTTGGACTTTTTTATAAGGTAAAGTGAGAAAGTGGACATTATGAGAATTTTAAGGAATAGTCTGAAGTAAGTTTTCGTTTTAACTGCCGATGTTGATGGAAGGGTTAGGTGCTACCCTTGCTGTCACCTGGACACAACCTCAACGTGAGGCTGAAGTGAGGAGGAAGGGCTTCAGTTAATGAGGAAAAAACCTTTTTTTAAAAGCCTTTGATTTGCTTTATATTTGCAGTAGTCAACATCCAGAAGAATGAGAGCTGGCGAGATGGCTGAGTAAGTGGACGCTTGGGCACAGGAGAGAGCCTGGTCTGTGACAGTGCCTCACAGAAATGAGAAGAGACCCATGAGAGATGAAAATTAGCTTTTGCATCAGCAGACCCAGGTGGGACTGCTGTGACTTACAGTGCAATGAAAGCGGTGGGAGCCAGTGACTGACACGGGCCTGATCGTGGTCTCTGGTGGCCCTGAGATCATTTGGCAGCAGAAAAGAAGGTGGGTAGTTTAT
>VYZP01040358.1:0-10090 GCA_013400635.1 Hypocryptadius cinnamomeus
TGGCTTTATGAAAATGATGCGTGTGAGGTGTTTCTGTTTACTTTGAATTCCAAACAAAACTACAACAATGTACCAGTGTTGTTGGACTGGATCCTGCTTTGGCTGGAACAGAATACACTGAAATGCTCTTCTTTTTAAAGGTCTCAAGTGTAACGTTGTCTGAGATTTCATACCTAGAAAAAGGAAATCGGTACCCTCCACAAGAAAAGCAGTATGATAAGAAATAGAAATAAGTCTTAATGGCTTAACGTGAAAAAAAAATTGACCCCTGGATTAAATGTGGTTGACTGAGGTTAACCCATACTTTGGCAGTGTATTTTGTAGAGATGGGGTCACCAGTTGACCTAAAAGCATGTTCTCCAGTTTCAAAAAGCAAATTTATGGTTTCTTGTCTGTAAATGAAGCTTGTTGCATTAGTGAGTGGACACCAGACACAGTCAGGAGTAACCTCTTCCCTATTTTGAGGTAAATGATTTCCATACTCAAAAGATGTGACTGCAGCAGCATATAAAGGTAGGAAAAACTTAACAAATTCACATCTTCTCAGTAAGATATGCTACTAAATTTAAAAACTCCACCTTGTGCCAGAGAGATGTTGAACTATATGCATACCACTAAAAAAAAGATAAGACATGTAAAGATTTTGCCCTTTCTTAGTGACTCCCATGTATATGAAGGTCAAGCTTTAGATCTTAGATGTTTCATAAATCAAAAGGAGGATTGTTAGACAGTGATAATTGTCTTTTTCAAGAAGCACCATGAGCAGCTCCTGAAACAGAGAGTCTGAGTAAACAGACCATGGTACTGTTCAGCTCTAGAGTTAGGGGGGCTCCTGAACCATCCTATCCTGCCCACACTGAACCTCAGTGGCTGACTTTATACCTTGAAGATTTTGTTCACAACTCACTGGGATGAAAGGCTCCATATCATTGCACAATGACATCTAATTACCATGACACAGCAGGGAAAAGATTCAGACAGAAAAAGCATTCACCTGGACTCCTGATACAACCAGTAAAGAGCCCAAGGGTATCAAGATTCTAAAAATTCAAAGTAAGGTTATTTACTACCATTCAGAGAGCACTGTAGCTCTGTTGTCACAGTAAAAAGTAGCAGCAATACCATTACTGAACCTAATCACATTTGCAGTCTCACAGCATTGT
This sequence comes from Hypocryptadius cinnamomeus, assembly GCA_013400635.1. Classification (NCBI taxonomy): domain Eukaryota; kingdom Metazoa; phylum Chordata; class Aves; order Passeriformes; family Zosteropidae; genus Hypocryptadius; species Hypocryptadius cinnamomeus. The sequence continues at coordinate 1,164 of VYZP01040358.1, forward strand.
ATTCAACAGAATATATCTGAAGGCTTTCTATTTGCTAGCAAAAAGAAGGATGTTAGCCTAAATGAGAAGTAGGGACACAGGATTATGCTCTTATTTCATCTCTTATTTCAAATGAAAGCAACATAGCAGGAAAATCATGAATGCATTTTTAAAAATATAATAAACAGCATATTCTCTAATGTTCTGCTGCAACTCGAGGCAATTCAACCTTAATCAAACTTCAGAACTCTGGTCATTCATTTGCAAATGTTAAAGTTTTGGGTTGTTTCTTTTTGGGTTTTGGGGGGTTTTTTAAGGAATCTGTGACTATTGATATCATTAAGAACTATTCAGCAGGTTGCCATAGGAAACCTATTTTTTCAGCTAACCCAATACCTCTACAGATATTTGAGTTACGTAATGCTTCACTGGAAGTAGAAGATGATTGTTATATTTAAGAATCAGCATGGATGGCCTTTTTAATGTAGGCAAAATAGTTGTCGTCATTAAAAACAAAGCCAACTTTAAAGTGTCTTCTATCATAGTTGTGCAGGGGGAAAAAAGTTAACTTCCTCTTATACTTATCGGGTACTTGCAGGGGAAAAAAATATAATAAAAATACAAGAGGAAGAATCCAAATCTGTATTAAATGAGAGCTTGGTTAATTTCTTCTCTTTGCTGGTGTCATTTCATTTTGATTAGAAGCACTCAACTTGGAGGAGGAATGTTCGCTGCCTGTGACTGGTTTTCATGCACCATTCTAATTTGGAGATCTTAAAAACAAGCATGTTCACTTTGTAGTCTGGTCTACAGGAAACAGTGGAACTGAGTTTGAAAATATGTTTTCTCAAAAAGGTACTGAAAGTGGCTCAAGGATGCAGAAAACCCTCTAAGATGTTTTCCACACAGCTTGAGAATGAGCTTCAGGAACTTTCTATACTTTAGAGAAATGCATCTTTTTTACAAACATTCCTTCTAACGTGTTGATAAAATACTGTGCTCATTAAACACTGCTTTGATAAGACTTGCTCCAGTCAACTGCACTGATTTAATGTAAATGTTGTTGAATGTCACTGACAGAGCACCATGCTAAGCCCTATCCCTGCTGTTCCTACCTGCGAAATCTCACCAAGACCTGCCTGTCCAAAGTGAAAACTCTCTCTCAAAGTAACAGAAATCTTTAGAGCCATCTCAGGCAGACAGGGATTTAACAGTCCAAAAGAGAAAGCAATAAGAGCTAGTAAAAAGCTAGAAAGCAATAGGAGCTGGCCACAGCTCCTGGTGACTAGTACAGCCTGAATCCCACCTCAGTTCCCACAGTGGAAGTTCCCTGCTAGCTGAAACCAAATATGAATGCACATTCTGGGCTATTCACACCGAGATTAATTATTCTTAGTGGTCAAATCTGAAAGGAGAAAATACCACACTGAGTGTCCCCCATGTCAACTGCCTGCTTGTTCTCATCAGCTGTATTTCTGTCAGATCTTTTGAATGCTAATTAATCACAATAACCCAGAACACATTTAAGATGAATTGTCATGTTTAGGGCAATGTAGATCTGATTATTTTTATTATTATTACCCTCCCTAAACACTCATCTTTCTAGGGTATTTCACACCTCCTTGGTTTCTACAGTCCAGCAGTGAACTTCAGCAAGAATATAACATCCTTTTTCATCTTCCCCCTCCCAATTCACCTATGTGGTGTTGAAAACACCCCAGATCAGTTGATAGGGAAAAATATGCACCACTGTACAGTCATCTCCGAAATACTGAAGCTGTATCCAGTGCTGCAGTAACAACAGCTGCTTGTATTGCAAATAAGTTTGGTATGATTTGGGCAAAGAAGATTCAACAAATTCTCCATTTGGCATGGATATAACGGAGAAAAAAGTTTTGCACAGTATCATTTCACATCCCTTAAAATTAGCCTGAGATTTCAGTCTTGCCTATAATTTCAGGGTCAATCTTAGTTAATGCTCTCAAATTGCACTCTTGTAGAGGTGCCTTGGAAAGAATTGTTGTTTAAAATATCACATTCAGTACTTGCTAAGTAGTTCAGTCCAACTATGCAAGAGTTAACAACATCCTAATCATACAGAAAAAAAAAATAAATCCGAAGTCCATTGTTAGTAGGGAGAGGCAAGCACAAACGGCAGTTAGCAAAAGCTAAATAGGACATGCAAAAAGACTTCCATTACATAAATAGAGATAATTATAGGGTTACAGAAAATTCCCACAGAGTAAATTTGAGAAGTCATATGGTTAACAAGGACAACTACTGAAAGATGACCTCTTTTGGTGCAAGAACAAAGGTGGACAAGAACAGAAATGAGATGTCAACTGATTTTAGGAAGGGCACAATAAACATGCAGCAGTATTGCAAGGATGAGATGAAGCTAAACAAATTCTAGTCTGTGTTTAAAAATGGGATGTCATTAGAACCAGTAAAAGCAATATTTCTAGCCTTGTTTGCTAAGGCCCCACAACAGTAACCATGAGGACTGACTTTTGGATATTTCAGTATTAACCCCAACACACCGATGAGGCTTATCAGGTAGTACTTACTCTTACCTCTGTCCACACCTTTCTTCTGTTTCTTTTTTATTAAAAGACTTTTTAACTCTTCACCATTAACTGTTGAATTTGCAATAAGACAGAGAAAGTTCAAAGTGCTAGAACACAAGCAGACAGGAAAAGGCATAGATGAAGATGCTATAAAGTTGAATGAAAAAGAAAAAAAAAGAGCAAAGAAAAAAGAATAGGGAAGAAATTAATGCTTTGGTGGTCCAGCATAAGTGGGAAAGGAAATGCTATATATTGGTATGTATTTTGATAGGCTTAATCTCTGTATAGCTATGTAATGTTGTAACTCTTAATAGAGCAACACAGAAAAGGGAAGTATGGGATGTAATTGCTCAGGCAGTTATGAGGTATGCAGGCATACGTGAGCTCTTGCACGCAGACCAGAGCAAACACGAACACTTATTGTTGATTTGATAAAGAAATACAGCATATTTGGTGGCGTGTGCCAGCCAGCTGCCAGCTCACTGGTGAGCTGAACGTGCCTACAGCCTGGACTGAGTGGTCTCGCTGCCCCACACAGCGTCCGACTGCTCATTACTGCCTTTCCCAGGGAATAAAGGAGATCATCAGGAGCAGTCAAGAGTAAATGATCTTGCTATTAAGCATTCCTAGCTCACCCCTAATGAGAATCTAGGTGCCTGGGATATGACTGAGGGTCACATACCAATAAGCTGTTCCAGCCTCCGCCTTCCCTCCCCTGACTTCGGGAACCCTTGCTTGATTATTAGTGGCACTTTCTAACTCACATTAAGAACTCACAATTTTGGAAGAAGGCCAGCAATACTGATCATAACTCTCTCATGGGCAACTTCTTCAAGCTCTCTTTTGCCACTCCGCTCCTCCACTATGGAAGCTTTTTCTAAAAAAGACTTTAGGAAAACAGGATCACTAGTGCAGCCGGTATAAAGCTGCAGTGCTTATTTTTAGCAGACCTACAAACCTGTACCAGCTGTTTAATGCAAATATTAAACATGGAATGTTGCTATCCATCTATTCTTCTTGGAAACCATGGGCAGATCCACAGATGAGCAAGTAATGGCAAAGCCCTAGAGGCAGCCAACCTTATATCTGTGTGGTGAAGGATCCTAGGCTATCAGACCACCCCCTAGGATCAGGGGTGGTCTGATAGCTCCAGTTGTGTTTGTACTCTGAAAACAGTGATTTGTTCTCACAGTCAGTGTTGGGCTGAAACTTAGACCTGTACATCTGCCCTTGCTGAGAGAAAGTAGGAGAGAAAATCCCAAAGGGAACTTTTGCAAGCAAAGTCCCTCCATTTCCCAGTGCTGTGCAAACATGAGTCTTCTTCAGCTTCTGGCATCACACCATTTCAACTTCCTACTGCACTTAGTCAAGAATATTTCTGTCTAAAACATTCCAAAGAGGAGTGTCATTAGCATTGGTGCTTAAGGTCTTTGAAATTGCAAAGAAAAGGCAGGTGTATCAATATGGAAGGCATTATGAGAGAGAAGCAAGGTTAAAATATTTCTATTTAAAGCTGACCCACTTTAATGAGGAGAATAGATCATACAACAGATACAGATTTTGTGAGATTTTATAAATTCTGTCTTCAAACCAGTTTGTCTCAAGTTTATTCTCAACTGTTCAGGTTCTGTGGAGTAAAAAGGAAGGAGATAGTATTAAACAGCAGAATGATCCTATAAGTATGTTTTTCAGCGTCTTCTACTAAGTAAGGGAATATTTTAACTTATTAGCTAAGTACAGCTCTTTGTACTGCATCAGAATAAATGGTTTAGGATAATTTAAAAGCATTTTCCATGGACCAGGACATAGCTAGCAACTTATATTCTCGAAGTTATCTGTAAAATCCTTCCATGTTGTCTCTCAAAAATTGTGCCAACCCTTTTTACAGACAGAATACAAAAGACTATGTGAGGTGTCTGGCAGCTAAGAGTAAAACATACGTACATTGAGCATGTTTTACCTAAATAAGTTAACACAAAACAGGAGAAACAGAAAACCCCTAAAGAGACAAATTGAATTAATGAAAAAGGCTAAAGCCCCCAGATAGCCAATGTTCTTAGGCCACTAGACCAAAATGTATCTCCTTCTGCAGCAAGCCCCTGGGACAATTACCTTCTTCTGTCCTTTGTGAATCACCTTTACCTTTTTTTTTCCCCCAAGTTTTCATATTCATATTAAACAAACTGAATAAGTTGTGTGATTCTTTGATTCTTTTATTTTATCATTTTGGCTAATTTCTGGACAGAGTCCAGAAACTTGTCTCTCTGCCTCTGAAGTATGAGTCTCATCACATAGCACAGTAAAAATAAATCATGATTTGCATTTCTCAGTAGCCTTCAAATAACTACATGGAATAAAGCCAAACCCAGCCTCTTCATTGAAACAAACAGCTTACATTTTCACATACCAAGATTGTTTCTTGTTCATGTAAAGAACAGTTTCTGCCTCCCAATTTCCACATGAGCCACTGTGTGACTTACTACCAGCCACATTTCTCCCTGGTAACTCACGTAGTAAGTGCTTTGAGTCAGCAGTCCAACAACAACAGCAAACTTTGATAGGATTTACTTCTACCATTGAAACCTTCTGGCACCTATTCAGCTCATGACTCAGGGTGCTTATCTGTGAAGCGAAACTCCCTCTGGGGTGTGAAGCACCATCATCTCAATCACTTCTCCTTTTCCCCCGAAAAAAACAAACAAACATTCAGCACACTTCTGAGTCTAGGTCCTTCCTTCTTTCTCATCCCTCACCCAACCCTAGCCAGAGGCAAGCTCTGGAAAATGTGAAGAACACAGGCACAATTGTTCTCAGCTTCTACCCTATGCTCATTATATTGGCAAAGTCCAAAGCCATTTGCTTCTGCTATTGTAAACACTGTCGTTCTAGGATATCAGCAAAATCACAGCACAATTCTTCAAAATAGGTTCCTGCCTTCTATTTGTCATGCTTTCATTCAACACAAGTATCACCATGTTCTCATAGTTTTCTGGCAGATTACTAGAAATTCAGCCCTTAAAATAACACATGTCCTCAAAAGGGACACCTTATTCATAAGATAAGTAGACATAAGACAGAGAGGTCATGTACACAGAAATGTTAAATTAAAAGTCAATTCTACTATAGTTAAAACAGCACCCCAACATAGCTACTCCCATGCAGGCAGCAGAACAAAACAAAAGTGGAGCAGGGCATGTAAAATCACAGCCACTTTTACTTGCTTAGTTGTTTCCATGAAAGCCCCCATGGTTCAGCTGAAATAGCTACTCTGGTACAAAGACATGAAGTCTATAGCTGCACTACAAGATTTGGGAAAAGCAGGAATCCTGAACCATTGTAGTTCAGTGACTGTATTATCAACAGCAATCTCGCACACTCATGTTCTTTCCTTTGCAAAAACTTATGCACCAAATGCAATTCCAGAGGAATTCCAGATTTTGCAGGCAGATTGTAAAAACACAGAATAAACACTTCCTTGTGAAGAGTTAGCTTTACTAGTCCACAGACTAGTTTGGCTATTTTCTCTACGACTACTGGCCAAAGAAAAGAAAGAAATTAAAGAAGCTACCAGGAAGAAAGCCTGGGCAGATAGCAGGGACAGGCAGAGACAGAGATGAAGAGAAATGTGGTGTGGGTAAGGAAGTAGAGAAGTTTGAACTTCAGAGGAAGCCTTGAGAGAGAGTAAGAAAGGAAGTTTCTATACGTGCTTAGGATTGCACCTGCTAATCTGCACAATGCAAACCCACGGGAAGTGACTCAGTGGTCAGAGCCTGACACAGAAAAGGAAGCACCCTATATTCCAGGAAAAGGTATTCGGCTTATGCATGGACATAATGTTTTTGTTCAGGTCTTGAACCACAACTGCATTTGGTTGTGTTTCTCACAGGCAGCAGTTGCCCTTTCTAACTTACTATTTTTAACTCAAGCCCATCAAAGAGGAAGAGAAATTTTTGAGGAAGATTTCAGTACTTTATCCACATTTATATGAAGGAAGGACTAGAGTCATAGTGCTCTGAGCACCTAACCTAGCCCGGCTTCTCTCTGCATCTTCATCCATAACATGGCATTACATAAAAATTAACAAAAACCCGCTTATTTGACATTCCAGGCCAGGCTCTCACACTGAAACTACTTTGTGTCATATCTTTTTTTATCTGGTGCAACAAGATCACAATATAGTGCTGTCATACCAGATATGCAAATCTCAAGGACAAAGAAGCAGTTGGGCATCGTGGTTGCTGAATACTGCTAACTCACAGAGCAAACCAATGGGATTTCAGTGTCTAATTCTCTTTGCTTCCCCTACCTACAATGGCTTTAAAGGAGAAGAGACAGGACGAATGAGCTGAAGTAGCTCACTGCTGGTTAACAAAGTTATTGCAAAGTTGTATAGGCTGCCATCATCTTTGCAGACAAAGATGCCCATAATTGGAATTATCCTCCAGCCAACAGCAACCCTATTATTTTAGAATCCCCAGATGCACCACTTGGGAAGTTCTTTTCCTGGAGTCTGGCAGGACCAATGTCCTATGGACCCACAGCACGCAAGGAGCAGCAGCTGGGAGAAGGCCACCTTCATGCTGCCCTGCAGACTTGCTCCAAGTGCCACTTAGCAGAACCATAGCATGCAATCCTCAAGGTTTATAGTAAAAGGCAGAAAAGTTTCCAGCCCCTTTTTGACTCATATAGCACAAGTTTGAGGTCAAAACATACTAATCACATCCAATTGCATTTTGACTCTGGCAGGAGCAAATACAGCCTCTGTGAAGCCTAGCATAGTGTAGATTGTAGACAATGAGAGGCTCCTGTAAAGGCTCCCTGAACTGTATTTAACGGGTGCTCGCCCTGAGGATGATAACTAGTCACTGCACTGCTGAGACGTGCAAAATGTCAGGGGAATATAGAGAAGTGTTGTGCTCAGGAAGCATGTGATGTGACTAATAGAGTATGACAAGGGGTGTGGTTATCATGAGATATTTACCTCCCTTCAGTGCCTTCATGAGACATGAGAAAATAAGTATCTCCCTCCTCTCCCTGTCTCTCAGGAACATGTTTATTCACTTAGAACTAAACTTCCAAAATTTATTTTACTGCTCTTACTAAAAGCCCTTTTGAGGCAGCTTCTCAGGAAAGAAGTTTATTCCAAGATTCTAAATTCCCATTCCAGCTGAGTAATGCTGGACACAGAATTCAGTTTACTCCACAGTAAATAGTTTATGTAGCTAAGTTCTTGACCAAAACAATGTCTTTCCAGCAAGTGTAAAATTTCTTTGCTGTTTGAATAGGAGGTCCCCATGTAGGATGGGCTACTCCCATCTCTGATTCTCTTGGTAGACACCCAGCTCCCTGTGTCTGTCTTGGTGTGAAACCTCAAGGCAGGTAGGAAGGAGTGAGTAGCCACTAAGCCAGTTGGCATCTGCCTGTAACATTTTTTTCCTAGATGCAAAGGTAAGAGAAAAAGAACATGCTGCTCTGAAGAAAACAGAGATGAAAGAAAGAATGGGGGAATCAGGGAGAAGAGCACTAGAGGGGTGTTAGAGCAAGGTCATGAAAGGTAAGTGCTGGAATGTTAATCAAAAGATTAAAAAGTATTAAATGAGAGAGCAAGGTAGAGAGAGAGAGAAAGAGGAGAATGAAATGGACTTTCAGGATGGAAGAAAAGGAGCCCAGAGCCTGGAGAAGGAAACAGTCATGTGAGACAACTGAGGTGTATCTTCGTAACAAAAGGGGGAAAATCAGTTAAAGGAAATGCTAATGGAAATTAACAAACTGAACCTGACATAAAAAGAAGGGCAAGGGGAAAGAAACTGAACAAAAGACAATAAACATTAGTAAGAAAAAATGAATGAGAAGTAGATAAAATATTCTACCCACTACTTCTTTCTTTTGGTCTTGTTTGTCTCCCAGAATATCTCATGGTGAAATAAATGGAATTTTACTTCCCAAGGAAAACAGCTATTTAAAATACAAAGAGTGCTGTGTACATAACCCACATTTTACCCTTCAACTCCAACCTCCATTCCATGAGTGACCCTTCATTTCCACTAAATATTCACCATGCAGACGCTGGTCTAGGTAGATTTATACCTGTAGGCATCTCAAGCCACAAAATACAGCTCAACAACAATAAAGACAGCAAAGAAAATAATTCATTCATTCATTCATTCATTCATAGAAATTCCTGTAGATTTTCCATAATGATTCTGCAGAACTGAATATCAGGTGGGTTTGGGTTTTTTTCCCTTTTTACTCATTGCAACATCAGGAGACACTTGCAACGTGTGACAAAACCAGGAAGCAGTTGGTGGTAACACACAACTCTATCTGCATCTCTCTCCCTCACACCTCATGACAGAGCAATACTCATCACTATCAGCAACA
>VYZP01040360.1:6697-42029 GCA_013400635.1 Hypocryptadius cinnamomeus
CTGATATTTTCCTTTACTTTCTCACTGTCTAAACACACCCCTAGAGCTCTGCAATTGTAAATTACACAACTTATGGCCTTCTTATCAGCTTTACCTAAAAAGTTTTCATCTGTGCATGTAGATCTTTCAGAATTAGGTTATTTCAATCCAGATGTAATCACCTAGTTCTTTAACCCATTGTTGCATGATGGATAATTTTCAAAATAATGGTTTGCCAACAAAAAGGCTAAAGTGTACACTCTATTTCAAATATCGTGAAGTCTTAGCTATCCTGGTCTATTTTCTAATGAATGCTTAATTGATAATCATGAACATTTTGCTCATTTTATTCTCCCTGTGATTGTAATGCTTTTTCTCCTTCACAAGTGTTATTATCTGAAGTATTTGCTATAGAACCAACTTTGAGCCTACTGAAATGAATGTATACATCTGCTATCTTTGTTGCAAGTGAGAATTAGTACAATTTTAAGCACTCTTCACCTGTATTTAAAGCCCAGCTAACCAGCAGAATTGCTAACTATAGTTTTGAAGTGTTTATTTTTTTTTTGCTACTGGGTTACATGCAGCTACACTTACAAATAATAAAAAAAGGACAGTTTTAGTTAAAAACTACACAGAAATGGGGTTGCTGAAAGCCAGTGGCATTGTATGCTCTTATGCTAGACTATGACTGGTTGCTCTGCTGAAATACCATCCTTTTATGTAGCTTGTTCTGAGTTGTTTCTTTGGCTGATACAGGAACTAAAGTACAACAGTTTATGTAACTATTCAGATCATGGTTTTGCTTTCAAATTTGTAGGGTGAAAGTGCATCAATAGGTCATTTTTATAATCTTAATTTTTTTAATGAAAACAGTGTAAAGGAGACCAAACAATTGCAAGTGAATGGTGTTAATTGTACATTAGTTCAGATTTTAATATAACATAAATTAGTGACTAATATTTCTATACTGAATTAGTGGAGCAAATTGCTGTTCTCTTAAATGAATCATCTTGTTTTTCATATAAGAACACTGAACACATGAAGAATCATACCAGAGGTATTAGGAAGGAGATTGTTCCACTGAATTTGACATATGGAGATACTGTCAGGGAAGTATGTGGTCCTTGGCACCAGTAAAAAGAACTTCCTTCCTGGTTTCAGACCCTCTCATTTTAAGCTTTAGTTCACTAGGCAGTCTCAGATCCAGTTGCCCTAGTGACCTGTCAGCAGGGACTCCCTGGAAGTAGAGGCATCCTTTGTACTCATTGTCTCTTTGAATATTTTGCTTCCACTGAAAAGAAGGCAATGTTAGCTTGTTCCTAAGAGCTTTTTCACATTTTGTGAACTCTAAATCCACCTTGAAAAACAAAATTTTTAAAAAAATTAAAGGAATTACAGCCAAACTTCTCCAATTATCTGGAATTTTATTCCATCCATATACATGCATAGTAACAACATTTGTTGAGAAATTATTTCTATCAGAAGTAGAACATTATCTTTGTGATCACCAGTTGCAGTATTGCTACTCTTATATTTAAATATATCATATATATGAATTAGATTCATAATTGCAGCATTGAGTTTAGGGTTTTGTTTTAGACTGTGCCTTTCAAAAGATAAAACTGATTGATATGACCTCATTTCTTACAATACTGCTTCCAGTAATTTTGTTCATTCTTTATAAAGTATTGCATTTAACAGCAAAGGTTTAAAAATTGAGACAGAGATGCATCAGCAAAAGAAAATACAAGTACTATACAAGAAAGAAAATGCCATCTTCATTTAACGTACGTTTCAGATTAAGAAAGTGGACAGAAACATACTGCTACATACAAATGCAAAGCCTAATGACTAAGGTACTGTATGTGCTAAAATATAAAGTGCAAACTGAGCCCAATTGTTCAAAAAAATTGAAATTTTAAGGCGAACTTTACAGCATAGTTGAAACTTCTTTGCAAGTTATATTTTAGCATATACATATATCTGCAACAGCATATAAGAAAAAAAATCAGGATACACAAGTGCTTTTGAAGCTATTTCTAAAATGCTTTTCTGTATTGTTTGCGACTATTTTCTTTAAAATCTACTATACAGTGCAAACCATATGTGCTACACAATAACTATACAATAACATTACAAATGACTTTAATATAAAGTTTTTAAATAAAAAATAACATAACTACAGCTATGAATACTGCTGGTAAAATAAATTAATATTTTTGAAAATGGCACCAATAATACACTTTACTAATGGACTGTAACGAAATTACACCTTTAAGTCTTCAACTCAGCAATAGTGAAATCTCCTGATTGTCCAGATGTAATTCAAACAGCTTTCTTTAAACTGCATGGAACAATATGCTAAACACATGTACCAAAGGTGACCGATTGTTTCATTTGACATGTTCTGCTGCATGTGAAGAGCAATAAAACTTCTTGTGAGTTATAAAGTTTGAGAGATTGTTGAACTGGATGTCACACAGTCGGCAATACTTTCCACTGGTTGGAGCCTGGGTAGAGCCATTCACACCTTTAGCTATACTAGACAACTGTTCCTCTGCTGTAGGAATTGCTGGAGAGACATTTTCATTTGTAGCTAAGGGATTCTCAGAGATCCAAGAAGGAGACTTGTGCCCATCTTCATGCGGAGGATTCTGGGAAATGTTCTCTTGCTGTGGGTTAGCAGCAGGTCTTTCCTCCTGTTTTAGTCCCCCATTAACTATTACCATGCCTCGGTTTTTCGGCAGTAGTGGAAGAGATTCTTTCTTCTGCACAGCACATCCATTTGAAGGTGCCTGGCCTTTAGGAGATTCACTTTCTGCATTTGTGCTTTGATCTAAATCAGTATTATGAATGACGAGAGAACCAGAAATGTAATCACTTGGCTTTATTCCATAATATGGAGAAAGCTGATCTGCTGCTTTAGCTTTCTTTATTGCTCCAGGGTNTGCTCCTTTAGCTTTCTTTATTGCTCCAGGGTAAAGGCATTGTGGAAGAAACAAATGTTTGTTTTCTTCTTTTGTAGCAATGAGCTGGGCCGCTTCACTAAAGACTTTCAGTCCTTGAAGAGTTGCTAAGTGTGTGGAAAATAAGTTTCCATTAGGAGAGGACTGTTTTGAGTTTCCATTTTTTTCACATTTGATTATGCTTCTTTCATAACTGACATCTGGGCTGTTTCTTTCACTTTCTGGGTTTTGAAACACCTTACTGTCGAGTTGTCCTAGGTCACCACGCTGATGAGCAGTGACAGGACAAAAATTCTGCTTGTGAGCTAGGTAGTTCTCTACCTTGTTAAAACTGATCTTGCATACGGTGCACTCATGGTAGTCCAGCAGCCTTTTGGGAGAAGTGGAGGTCCTCTCTGACGGGGGTAAGCATTTTTTACTGAGATCTATTGGCACATCCATCTCCAAGCAAGACACGGTGGAGTGGGCAGTATCACACTTTGAAACTGGAACACACTTGTTAATAGATAGTGATGTTTCCAGATGCTTTGAGACTATTCCTGGAAAGATATCACATCGTGGGTGGTAACACTCCCCAAGACCCTCTGTTGACTCTTGAGTAGATGTACAAGGATTGCCAAGACTAGCAACTTCTAGAAATCGCTGTTGAACTAGTGGTGGCCTCTGCTCTTGCTCTGGCAAGCACATCTCATACATCTTCCTTCGCTTCCGAGTACGCATTGTTCTCTGCATGGCAGGCACTTTGTTGGAAGCGGATCTCTTCAGCGGGGGATCGTGGCGAGTGGCACAGTAATACTGCTTGTGGACCATGTAAGTCTCATGTCTGCTGAAAGTAATATTGCATGCTTCACACGTGGTCTTGTTAGGGTCACTCTCCCCCTCTACTAAGGGAGCATTGGGATTCTTCACATCAGAAGGTTTTCCATTGATCTTCTCATCACCATTGCTTGCAGTTGACAACTTCTTAGGCTGTGCAGTAAAGTCTTTTTCATGACTTTTATTGTTTGGCCCAATCAAATCTAAAACATTGGAAGAGTTTAAGCAAGATGTCTGCAGAAGCTGATTTTCTGGATCTGATGTGTGAGGAGCTGGATTCAGGATGTTTATAGAGCTTTGACCATTGCTGGGACTTACAGCTTCAGGCATTTTTTCTGGAACACTGGAAAAATCTGGTGACTTTGCCATCTGCTGCCATCGGCTGCTGCAGTAATGCTTTTTGTGTACCAAATAGTTGTCCAAATTATTGAATGTTATGTTGCATTCAAAACATGTAGCCCCTTTAGGCATCAAAGGACTGTAAATTACAGGCGGATAATTGCTGCTTCCATGCCTCAGCCTCCGATGGACCAGTTCTGACATTTTGGCTAATATCTCTGAAGCCTGAGGAACCACAGTGATGTCTTGGGGAAAAGCAAACTGGGAAAGAAAAGGTCCCATTGGGAAAGAAGGACCAATATTAGGCTGAACTGGCGATGAAGCAAGTCTTGGACTAGATGGTTCAGATTTTATTTTGGTATATGAAAAACTCTGCTTATTTGCGGCAGGCTGGGTTTCTGGCCTCTGGTTTGGAAGGAAAAGTGGAGCCTTTTTTTCACATTTATCAAGCTCTGTATCAGAACTTGCATCTTTAGTCTGCATGGTCTTTTGGCTCTGGGGAACATCATTTCTGCTCAACAGGTCCGTTGCTGGCTGTAAACCTTCTTCATTTCCACTTGGAGAGTGTTCAATGTCACTTTCTCTCTGAATTTTGTTGCCAGAGACATGTAACTCTTGGTGCTGCAGTAGCTCCCTCTGAGTTTGGAAGCCAAAATGGCAGTGATTGCATCTAAAGGCAGCTTGAGTAAGATGCGAGAACAGGTGCTGATGAAAGTTAATCACCGAATCTGCAGTGTAAGTACAAACTGTGCATTTCAGACTAGCACCGGGTGGGAGAAATTCTTCCATTTTCACTCCTACAGAAAAGACAAGCAAAAAACAAAGTAAAGTGACCATTTTGCCCCTCATGAATACTGGGAAATCAGCTGCACAGAAGGTACAAATGCAGTGAGAATGACTCATTTTCTTCTAATGAGATGGTATTAGTCACCCTGAAAATACTTGAATTGGTTTTTCCTCAAACTGCTAGGTTATTCCCAGACTTTTGCTCTGCTTTGGAGAGCCCTAGTATTTGCATGCATTCATCAGAGCTACAGGGAGAGAAAGAACAAGGCAAAGGATAAAAATAGACTGGACTTATTCTAAATGAAGGGTCTCAGAAATTACAGTTACAACTAAAGGGACGCACTATGTTCCCCATATACAATCACTGGAAATTTTGAATGCACAGAAAGCACACCAAGGTCAACAGGTTCAAGGTTATGATGTAGCTTGAGGTACAGCCCTCAATGTACCTGAAAGCCACAGACAAAGCCAGTAGCATTTTGAGTATTACTGATGCTCAGCTCTTTGCTTGCATGGGGTGGCTGTAGTGTGGGAAGAGGTTACAGCTCTATCCTCATCAGAAAGGACTGATGACTGTGCTCCTTGTGAAGGGAGCAGGAGCAGTAAGACATGGCTTCACTGACATTTTATCTTTCACACATAATGGCCATTGGCAACTACTGCTGTAATATGACACCTTTTCCTCATGAAACCACTACCACTTTATCATGAAGAGTACATTCAAAGACATCTTACAATCACCGATTAGACAAAAAACTCCATGTTTCATGGCATTTTGAAATTGAAAATGCTTTAAAAAAAAAAGATAAGACCAGATTTCTCTATTGCAACAACACAGATTCTAGTTACATTTTAGACAATAGAAATTGAAAAAATATTGATAGGGATCATATTCAGAATTTAAAATGAGTATTTGTTAACATTTCTACACATAAGCACATATACCACACCTCAGTCAGGTGAAGTAGGTGTGTAGTAGTTGGACAACACAAAACTGTAAGGATATTGTATCTCACTCTGTGGGTAGTCACATTGTTGTACCTGGAGGTCCTTGCTTCTTCCCTAGCATCAGTGACCCCCCCCCAAATTGTGAGTGACATCTGAAATTGGACCTGCTCTATGTGACTTTGCATTTCAGTCAGTAGGTCTTCTGCATTCCAGTGGTGTAGGTCTGCTAGAGCCTCCAGTGGGAACAGTAATAGCAGTTGAAGCAAACACAGGGCTTCCAAAGATTACAAGACATTTGGAAAATGAATGTTTCATTCCTACTGCAGAAGGTGTTATAACTTGTGATAATCTGTATAGAAAAATAAAGACTGGCAGGACAGGAAAGAGAGCAAGAATGGTTGAATAGACTGGTTTGTGACTAAAAAGAAAGGGAAAGGCCTGAGGTTTAGCCTCTCTTCTAGGAAATAACTAAAGATTCTTACTGGAAATTCACCACAATCTCAGATCTATGTCTTTCAAGGAACATAGATTTCTAGATTACACGTAGACATGGTCACTCACAGCTCATGGCTCAAAACCCTCAACACCTAAGCCAGTGGTATGTCAACAAATACAAATAGTTGAAGCAAATCTTTTGCACAATGGCTAATATTTCAGTTTTCCTCTGCATGGGGAGATATTCATCTGTAATCCTCTCAGAGTAGCTGGTTATAATTACCAGGCTGTAAGACACACTGGGCTGCATGCACCTGATCTTACTGAATCTTACTGATCTTACTGAACCATACTGAACCTATGGCTCTGCTGGTTTACTGAGAAGTGAAATATTTGCTAGGCAACAAACAGAAAACTGCAGTAGCCTGATAGTATCTTGAAGCACAGAAAGATCTGACCTCTAAATCACACAGAATCACTAGGTTGGAAGAGATCTTCAAGATCATCAAGTCCATCCCAGCCCTAACACCTCAACTAAGCCATGGCACTGAGTGCCACATCCGGTCTTTTTTTAAACACATCCAGGGATGGTGACTCCACCACCTCCCCAGGCAGAAAATTCCAGTATTTTTTCACTCTTTCCATAATAAACTTTTTCCTAATATCCAACCTGTATTTACCTTGGCACAGCTTGAGACTGTATCTTCTGGTTCTGTCAGTTTCTGCCTGAAGAAAGAGACTGACCCCCACCTGACTGCAACCACCTTTCAGGAAGTTGCAGACAGTGATAAGGTCACCTCTGAGTCTCCTTTTCTNAGTGTCCTGTCCAAGCCATGGGCTGCACCTTTCCCAGGAGCGAGCTGTGGGGGACAGTGTCAAAGGCCTTGCTGAAGTCCAAATAGACAACATCCACAGCCTTTCCTGCATCCACCAGGAGGGTCACTTGGTATAAAAGGAGACCAGGTTGGTCAAACATGACTGACCCCTCCTAAACCCATGCTGGCTGGGTCAGATACCCTGGCCATCCTGTAAGTTCTGTGTGATGACACTCAATATAAACTTTTCCATTGCCTGACCAGGTACTGAGGTCAGGCTAACCAGCCTATAATTACCAGGATCCTCCTGCCCACCCTTTTTGTGAATGAGTGTCACATTGGCCAGCTTCCAGTCCTCTGGAACCCCACCAGTGAGCCAGGACAGCTGGTAAATGATGGAGAGTGACTTCACAAGCTCATCTGCCAGCTCCCTCATCACCCTGGTATGGATCCCACCTGGGCTGATAGATTTATAAACATTCAAGCAGCTCAGCAGTTCTCTGACTGCCTCCTCTTGGATAACAGGGGGCATTGATGATGAATGACTAAGGGTTTTCTGTGTTGTCTACATAAAGAAGTTTTCACTCTGCACTCTTCTAGTCCTTTTCTGGGAGGTACCAAACTCCTCCAAGGCAGTATGTTGCCTTTTAGAATTGCAATTGCTACCCAAGTATCAGAGGAACATTTTTCGCTTCACCAAATCCACAGAGTAGACTATGCATGCCCCAGGAGTTTTTACACTGCAGCCGAATAAGGCTTTCTTCTGTGATTAAAGCACCCAGTCATGTCCTTTAGATTCCATTCATTTAACAGGAGGATCAGGAACACTTGTAGAGCCTTTGCTTCTTTCCAGAAGCAGCTCTGTACACCAGACATCCAAACACGACACACTGACTCTGCAGTCTTTCTTATTTGTGGGTGTTCTCTGCTACTGAAAACTCCAATGCAAAATGTCCTGCAAACTCTTAACTTTTCCAGCCCTAATTCAATTCAAAATTGGTCATCTACACCATGTGATGTAGGACATAGTTTAGTGGTGGATTTGAGGATATCAAAGATCTTTTCCAACCTAGACAAACCTATGATTCTTTGTTTTTGTGATTCTAAAACACTATCCCCATTTTATATTTATAAGAAGGGAAAAGAATATTTCTATCAAACAATAAGTTTTTTATGAAACAAGTGTCCTGGTAAAAGCACAGAGTTGTGGACCATTATCCTTAGAGCCTTCTACCTAAGAAGCCTTCTCTAGGGCTAAGGAGGAAGATATTTACATCAGAAGGACATGTTCTCTGGTTGTGTGTTTGGTAGCTGGAATCCTGCATTGTCTGGACTCCTGATCATACCTTCACCAGTAAAGAAATGCTGCCTGTATGTGTGTATACACACATTAAGAGAGAAACAACAATAAATGCGGATTAGCAGATGAGAAAAATGACACTGGTTACTTGGGAGAGGTACTTGGTGTAGAACAGGTCAGAAACTGTTGGCATTTTGGTATTATCTACATGCAATGCTCGCATATATTTGGAGAGACATTGATCTACTGAATATCCATAGTGAATAATTCTTCAAAAAGCTAAATCTAGAAGATGATACACGAAAATACATGATACTTACCACTGTGAGAATTTAGGTGCATTTCCAGAGCTCTTGCGTTTGAAAAGCTTTTGGTGCACTGTGGAAAGGGGCAGACACTGGATATCTGCTGAGCACTGTCCTCACTCTCCTCTGACAGCTGTGGCCCCTCTCTTTGCCTCCCACTGCAGTAATACATGAGATGGGCCTGCAGGTTCCGCTCACTTCGGTACCAAATGCCACAGGATTTGCAAGGGAATATGTCCTCTACAAGCAAGTATAAGCAGGTGCAGGTTAGTCACAGTTCACTTGGTCCCAGCCAATTAACACAGCTAGATTGATTCCCCTCCTTTGTCCATTAAAAAAATACTTATTTAACAAAATAGAAAGCAGAGAAATGGGTTTATTAAAATGTCACTTGCAGATGAGAAACTAACATGGAAGACAGTTGTTTCTTTCAAAAGGATTTTTTTTTAAGAAGTTGCATAAAGAAAACTGCTAGAAGCTTTTGGCACATAATTACTTTTAAAAATTAAATTAAATAAAATTAAATGTTTGTTGGGAATATGCAATACTAATTAAGGAATTATGCTGTATTTCCAAAACATCACTACTCATTAGGTGACATATTTTAATTTTTTTTCTGTGTCTACATGACTTCCAGCTCTGGGCCTTGGAATTTTTGAGTGCTAACTACAGATTATTCTGAAGAATGTGTATTTTCAGTATGCTTATGCATTTATTACTGTAAAATCCTTTTGTTCTGATATCCAGCATGCAAGACTAGACTACTTTTCCTTAAGATCATATAATATTGAATGTGATATTATTCTAAGCAGCATGTCTATTTCCTTCGTTCCTATTCCTATTAATTATAGAAATTGAAATTTCTGATGTATTTTTTGTCCCCTTGTTTTCAGTAAATTGTTGGTTTTCCACTTTTCATTATACATAGAGGATATTTACTAAAAATAAGGCAATTTTTCATTATCTCCTATCCCAAAGTGTCAGGACCCCTCTGAGGAGAGACCATGCAGAGGTTGCACAGAGTGTTTTCAGCAGTAGAAGCTGGGATTTTGGTCATGCATTAGAGGCTACATACTTTACTAATGTGAAGAGTAGTAATGGATATGGTATTTTTACACAAAGTCGACAGATATTTGTGTGTTAATACCCTGTCAAAGGACACAGAACCAGTTGTGTATACATCTCAGAAAGACAAAAGATCTGTTTAATCTTTCTGAAAGGTGAACCTTCCTTCCTATCAGTAAGAACATGAAGAAAACCCTGCTCTTCTGGGGCACATATACTAGTAAATTAACCTGTGACAGGATCCACACTTCAGCACTGGGACTTGACCACATTGCCAAGTCATGACAACAGTTCCTTCTACACCTTTGGCTTAAGTTAATGCACACTATTCCCATTCATGCACAGATTTCAGGAATTTTCATAGGCATAGGACCATTCTCTGCATCTGGTGTGGACACCTCTCGACTGTTTTGGAGACTAAGAGAGATAAAATTATGAGTAACTCCAGACTGTGACAGCTGACCTCAGAAGCAGGCAATTGCAGTGAACACCAAAACTCCCCCTGACTTCAGAATGCAAAGAGCTGCTAGAGACTGTAATTAACTTAGTTTTGAGGAATGGCTGGCTGCTCTGAAAACATGGTGTGTGTAGCTGATGATGTAATTCATTACCATTCATGACAATTTATGTTTAATTTCAAATATTGATGTGTATAGGACAACTGCTCTGTTTCAATTCCTTTGGGTGAACAAAGTTGAAGACTCCAACCCATTGACATGGATGAGTCTTTTATTTGCTAAATATTTACAAATGCAGCCAAAATTTACATTGCTTAGTTTGCTTCTCTGATTGCAATGCTAATGCTTGTCTATTTTTCTGCTCATGAATTTGCAAAAAAAATTTATACCACTACCAATGTCTATTTCTCCCTTTGCCACTGAATAATTGTGCATGGATTTCAGACACAAACACTTAATGGAGCAGTTAGTATTCCAACATACACCAGTATTAAAATATTAGTGATATAGCTTGCATCATTTGAAATGTCCACCTTGCTTTAAAGGTGACATTTAAACATTTGGTTTTGCCCTCAAATGGTTAAAAAAGTTGAACTGTTGGTGCTTCCACAGAAAAGAAAGTCCAAAAGTACTAACAGGAAATTCTGATATGGACAACTTGTCTTATTTGAATTAATTTGACTGCATTCCATCACAGAATTGAACTTTCTGATTATTTTAATGAATTTGACTTCCAGCCATCTTTATTTCCTATGGGTTAGATGGCCTGGACAGTCTGTAGCTGCAGTTATGCACAGTGAATATGTGACTCCCATTACATGCCAGGCAGAGGAAATGCATTTGAGGAGTTTTGCATGGTGAGAGGATGGAATTTCAGGGAGAACAATATATAGGCATGGGATCTGAAACTATTACTACTCTAAAGCGATGCGAAACAGATAAAGGCTACTTGAAGGTAATGTTTTAATTACTTAAAACCAAAATATTGGAATTTGTTTCAATGGATACTTTCATGTAATGAAATATTCAGCCTCAAGCTGAATGAGTCAAAGATGATATTCTAATTTTGGTTTTAGCAAATGTTAGGAAACATAAAATATCCCCCAAACAAGTTAAAAAACCATTATTTTTTTTTCAGAGATCTAGAAAAAGGATGCTTAAGAGATGGCTCACTACAAATCTAGAGGTTCATTCAGCTTGTTGCTCAACTTCTAGTTCAAGACTTTAATGAAGAAACTGAATTTTACCAACTCAACAATGAAACGTGAAAATAGCCCCTTATGATCAGACACAGAGTTGGGACTGATATGGAAAGTTATGAGCAGTAAGACTTGCTATTTTAGCATTCTCATTGAGTCAAGAACACAGAAGTTACTCTGAGCTGCTGCTAAACTTGTATAGCCAGAGCTGATGCACCATAAACTTAAAGACTCCTCTTAGCAATGTTCAGTGTGGCTTCCCAGGGCAAAAGTCAGTTCTGACAGAAAAGATGCTTCCAGAAATGTGATGTCATAGAAATCTGACTATTTTGCCAAAGCCCAGAGTTGGCCTTGTAGATTTACAAGAATATTATCTCAGCTGAAACAAGCTGTGCCCTTTAGGTAAGGTAACCCACTGTAGCAGCTCCCTTTCTGCTTTTCAGCTTTCCTTCCTTTCCCTGTTGGCTATAAACAGGCCTCCCCTAACAGTGGTAGCTTTACTTAGTGGTGTGTCTGACACCTCATTTTGGAAAGGTCCTGTGCAAACCTAATTGCTGGTTCTGTGAGCAGGTATGTCAGCTCACAGCTGCCCCACTGGTGGGGTAGAAATGAATGTGCTTGGCTAAAGAGCATGAATCTGCTCCAACTCACTCTTGGAAGAGAAGACTTGGATGACAAGGGCATTTGAAGGTTTATCTTTAAAAATAGGCTAACATTAAATATGTAGCTATCAAAATTGTTTACCAGAAAATAAGCAATTAAAAAGGAAAAATAAACTGAAAGGAAAACATGGAATGAAATGTGTTACCAGGGATGTTCTAACTAGTCCTGTGTGAAGAGCTTGAAGATGTTGTGACTGTTCAAGGCTCAGTATTATTAGGTGGGAGTCTGAGTGGCAGATCATGTGCTCGCATGTGTAGGAGCACCTGAAATACTGTGTTCAGTAGTTCATTATAGCTAATTAGAACACTTAGAAACCATAAGAAGCTCAAGGAAGTGCTCCAGCATGGGGTCTAAATGGACAGCCTTGCAAAGTGCTGAGAGCTAAGAATGTGCAATCTAAATCTATGTGATGACTAAGTGGTGAAGGTCATAGTAATGGCCAATATATTTGAAAAGTACTTAGAAAGGAGGATGAGGAACTAGGGCTGTATAAAGGTAAACAGCAGGTAAACTTTTACATAAGCAAAAGTTAAAAATGTAAACTTTAATTTGAGCTGAATTGTCCCAGTACAGGAACACTCAAGTCCCTCCTCTCTAAGGACAACTCTTGAATGCATGCTGCATTTTATCCATGATAGAGCCCACTGATGACCAGAAGATGTAAAAACATTCTTGGTTAACCACTTTGAGTGGAGATGCTACAATAAATCAGGGCTGCTCTAAGGCATGATTTCTGCTGCATTTTGAAACAGTCACTGAAAGGATGTGTTTTCTTTTCTTTTTCTGAGTATCATGAATTATTACCAGAAACTGCAGTGGTAAGCAACAAGCTTACCTGAGCAGCAGAAGCTGGACTTTGAGAGCTAGCCGACTTATCCCATCTACTTTTTTAACAGTTTCTAATCCAATTGCCTTTGGGAACAGATCACAGAACCTCCACACGGGGGCAGGTACTTCGGGTGAGGCCCTTGCCAGACTGCTCTTCCTGCTCTTTTTATCTGAGATGATGAGGGAACAAAAGCAGGCTTTGAGCTGTGGTGTGGTTTCTGCGGTCATGAATTCACCATTGCTGCATTAGCTTTTCACATGTGCCTTAGAGTACTGTTGTTTTAAAAATCCGCTAGAGAACAGAGTTCCTCACTTACTGTTCACAATAGCTGTAGGCAAAATAGATGCCATGGCAGCTTGCTGCGGGAGCAGCTGTATGGAGTCCAGCAGGCGGGCGGGGTACATGCCTTCTGTGAGAGTCATCTGACTGGCAGCTTGCAGCCTTGAGTCAAAATCCACAACAAAGGCAACCAGCTCTTCACCCTCTGAGATGGCCTTGGTCGTGGTACACCAAAGCTGCCCTCCTGCAGGAAACAAAAAAGCAGAAAGATTTAATTGACAATATCAAATTCCAGAATTTACAACATGAGTGCTATCTTCACAGTTCTCATTTTTTAAAATTTTGATGGTTTATTTAAGGTAAAGAGGCATACAGTTTTTACTTTTCCTGTCTTCCTTCTACCAACATAGTAATTTTCATGTATTAAAAAAACAATTTGGGGATTGTTTTCCTAACTATTTGTAGCATGAATAATTATTTTAATTTTTCATTTTGTCTCCTAAAAAGCCAGCATTATGAAAATCAAGATATAGGTGAAAATAACTTATGCAGCACTTCTCTCATTATCATTTTCGCCAAAGTTCCTGTAAATTTTTTCTCAACTCCAAGCTTGTTTTATTTTGAATAGCAAATCACAGCTCAGTAAAACCAAACAGCTGCAAGAAAGAAATCAGATTTCCTCTTAAGGGCGTTCTTCCCCTCCCTTATGTTTGTCACCCTCTTTCTCTGAAAAATCTTCCCTTATGTAATATTCTTCGTAACATGACTGCTTTATCTCTGCTTACACTGACTGAACTTCCTGAAAAGAAGATATGCCAAAGATCTGTTTCATAAAGGCTTATTCAAATAAAGGTTTGTTTAAAAGGGGGGGAAGGAGGGGAAGTGGAAGAACTTTCATCAAACAGTAAGATACACTATAGCTCTGTGCTGCAAATGTCACGTGTAGTGCATTAAAAAGAAAATTAACTATGCGAGTACATCTACTAATGTATTTGAATGAGATAGTGAATGCTCATTTATTTAACATGTTTAGACAGGCAAAGCACTTATATTGTGTTATCTACACTCTCAGGCCTAGATACATATCCAATACAGTTATGCCTGAAATAATGTTGCATACTTTATATGTTATAAAGCTTTTTTTTTCCTCAGGTTTTGTATATATAGAGAAAGCTATATGTTGCATTCATTAGGCAAGCAAAAACTGTACTCGTTTTGATAAGTAATATTGCTGTGTTTATCTTTCGGCATAACTGCCTTTTCAACTGCACTTCATTTTTTCCCTTCAACGAGATTATAGTTTTAAAACAACTTGTTGCAAAAATCTGGTAGAGGAGATAACAACAGTGTATGATATGCCACAGCTAAATGGAAGAATTAGGACATTGTTTTAGAGAAATCTTGGACAATTAATTAAACCAGTCTATTAGCTTTCAAAGATGAGCAAACAAAAAAGCATCAGTGACAGTGTATTTCAGTGGCAAAATACGCTAAGCTTCCAGACCTCAAAGTGGTGTGGAAGTTTCAAAGAAGAAAAGTGTCTTTGTATTCACCCTTCGGTAATACAGCAGTTGAAGGTGCTACAAAGTTTACAAACAATTTACTGTGAGGGGACCAAAGCACAACAAGATTTACTGGTCTCCAAGATTACAACATTAAATGGTGCAAATTTGAGTAATTTCCTCTAGAGAATAAGAAGATGAAAAATGAAGATAGCACCAAAAATTTCAACAAATGCAGAATCCTAACGCCTGAGCAGGAATTCAAAAAAATTTGAAGAACACAATCTGACATATTGCCTGATATAACTAGTAAATATACAGAAGCCTTCAGAGCTAAACTGGGAGAAAACCTCTTCCAGAGAGAAACAGGCTGAATTCCTAAAGTGTACTTAACTAGTCTTGCAGATGAAAATACATGGAACACACACTGCAATTTGAGAACCCGAAATTGGGTACTTCTGCCACAAACATCACACAGTTAATTTCCATTATTAACATGCACTTCTACCTTATTTATATACAGAAAGTGTAATAATCAACCAACATGTTTTAGTATATTTTAATACAGAACAAGAGCTCTTTCTAGACTTTATTATTCACTGGATCTGTTAATAAAAATGAGGCACTGCAGAATAACCAACTGAGACTTTTTCTTTCCCAGCAAATATCTTGACATGCTGTGTGTACCCTTGGGGGTGGAAAACAAGTGATTACTGGGTCTCCAGCTGCACTCGGTCTGGATCAGCTAAAAGGCTGAGTCAGGCTCCTGGTGTTGGAGCTCCTCAGGGCGTTGACTCATGTCCAGCAGCAAATTAAACTGGGACAGCTGAAGGGAGCAGTGACCCCAGCTGCCTGCTCCACCCAGCTCCTGCAAACTGTCACACCTATGGCAGGCATAGCCTGGTGGGATGTGTGACAGCTTTGGAAGCGCAACAGATTCTAGTTTGGCTTAATAAAGAAAATCAGAATTAGGGAAGTTAAATCCATTCCTGCATATGAGTACAAACCTTCAGCTCAGCAGGATTCAGATCCAAGAAGGACATTGTTATTTTGTTTTCTCTCATCCCAGTCTATAGAAAATGAGGCATTTAAGTAATCATGACATACACATCCACGTTTTCATCAGAATATGATATTGTGTTAAGTTGAATCCACAGGTGAACTCCCAAAAGATGCATTCTTCCAGCTACTGGAAATGCAGCTCAGCACCTTTGCAGCAACAGTCACTCATTGGGACAGGACATGGTGCAGTCCCCACTTGTCCCCTTCTATGCTTGCCTGCACAGAGTAAGGCAAGAGTTGTTGTTTTGAAGGATGCAAATGATTTTATTCCCCTTAATGCAGTGAATGCAAACATGCTGACCTTCATGCACAGCAGGAAGACTGTGGAAGAGAAGTCTTCTTGAGCCTTCTGCTGCACAGTCAAGCAAAGAGCACAAGTCAGTCAAGAGTGACAGAAAAAGTACTGTCAAGTGTAGAGAACCCGACAGAGGATTCCAAATTTAATAGGAAGTTCCAATCGTGACTATCATATGAATTACTACCCTGTCTAGACACCCCTGGCAGGGATAAGGGCTTCCTTATAGATGGCAGCTAAAAATCAGGAAAAAATTTCTTCCCACAAACATTTCTTCAGGCTAAGGCACAACTGACATATAGACAGCAGTCTCTCAGGAGCACAACAGCTTTTCATTAAGCACAGAGCAGAGTTAACAACAGTCTTTCAAAGGGATAATACAGAAGGCATAGCCAAGCACCAGTGGCAATTAGAAGGAGATAGGAAGATGTTTGCATGAAATATTTGCAAAGGCGTGAAGATTTCATAAAGAAATGTGAAGGACTATTATTTATATGAGATGAAGTTCTGATTAAGCTGGCTAGATTTTTTTTAAACCAACTGTTCCTCTTCTCAGAAATAACTTACAGGAGTGAAATTGTTCTACAAAGCTTTACCAGGCAAGGTTTCTCAGTCCTAAGATGACACAGGTATTAAGAGGAAGAGAAAGGATGAATAGATGTTGTAACAGGGATGAGTGACTGACAGTGCCTCTGAAATTGTCATTGTTATATAATTTGGTCAGAAAGCAATGGTAGATTTTGGGCGTCTTGTCCATAATGAATAGATCGGTCACCCACTCTGCCAGAGCAGAGAGAAGATTCTTAGTCAGGCACAAGAAGTATGACATTGATTATGTGGATGACAACGATTATATTTATTGCTCACACACAGTCTAAATATTGTCAATGCAGTATATAATACAAGCAAGTCTAAAGGGTTATAATATAAACAGGTTCAGCTAGAAATATACAGGTTGGCCTTACCGAATGCAAAGCAAAAAAGCATCCCTTTTGCTACTATAGGGTTTTATGTGGCCGGGTTTTACTCACCCATTCTGGACTGAGTGCTCTCTATCTTCGGGCTCGACGTACCCTGCAGGAGTTCCGGACAGGGGCGGGGGAAGGACGCCAGGAACCCGTACGGAAACTGCCTGCAGCCTTGGGAGAGCAGTTTGCCCAGGTCGCCCAGTCTCCAGCAGCACTCTATACTCTTTTTCAGGCCGATGTGTACTAAAGTCAATCTCAACCATCACAGCTCCCCCATCTCTGGAATGCACTCATTATGCGAGTAGTCCAGACAGTTCCTCCTGCAATTCCCACCCGCTGTTCTTATCTTAGGGCAATTCCCACCTGGTATTGTTATCTTTGGACAAATCTTATTGCCCGTCAGAGACAATAGAAAGGAAAAGCGTGTGCGCCTCGTGCGGAGGATGCACGGGAAGTTTCGAGCATCCTCTGACTACATTTCCTCACCATCACAACCACATACACTGAAAGGGGTCTTACGGGTTTTACCTGGTAAAGTAGTAATAAAAGTCTTACTCTTGTGCCAGTGCAGAAAAGAAGGTTTTAGATCAGCAACAGGCTTTGTAACATTGGGAGGCTGTTTTCTCAAAAAGGGTAATTATAGTTCTGTGAAATCGAAGATAAGCGTCTTGAGCATGTAATGTATTGTTTTATA
This sequence comes from Hypocryptadius cinnamomeus, assembly GCA_013400635.1. Taxonomy (NCBI): domain Eukaryota; kingdom Metazoa; phylum Chordata; class Aves; order Passeriformes; family Zosteropidae; genus Hypocryptadius; species Hypocryptadius cinnamomeus. Next base: position 24,404 of record VYZP01040360.1, read on the forward strand.
TCTATGGTTAAATCAAACAAATCTATGTGATATATAACACACACATGACAAGCAGAAGAAAAGAATAAAAATGTCTGTAAACACTGTGTATTTATTTGAACTCTTCTTGTTGTTCAGAATTCAAGGAATTAAAAGTGCTCATTTGTTTAATCATCAGAAGACAGGAAAGATAAAGAATATCATGTTGTGCAAACCGGAGCAAAAATTTACACTCCAGTTGCACTGGCATGAGTTTTTTACCAAAAGACATCAGGAACTGAAGCAATTATCTGATGTCTTCAGAACATCCACCAAATGGGAAGGTTATTTCAGGGTTCTCTTCTTTGTCTGCATCTTTCACTGCAAATATTTCTGCTGCTTTAAAAAAACACCAACACCCTTAATTACAAATGATAAAACCCAACCCAAACCAAAAACTTTCTATGAAAATGAAAGAGTAAGGTCCTGATGTCCCTGAAAAACTGTGGACTTACTGTTCTTTGTAATGTTTATGATCAAGATTCTTGTGCAAACAGATCTGGTTCCTAACAGGAAGCTTATAAATCATACTCATAATTGCTGTCAAAACTGCAGCAGAGTGTACTGCAAGTTTTGATAATAAAGAATAGAGTCACAGTTCAAACTTGATTACATTTTGGAAATTCATGGTGCTCTTACAAGAATCAGTGGTCTTAAATATCTTCTTCTCCTGCCAAATTTTTCACTTGCACTTTTTATTATTTATGAAATCAGTGTCTGCACAATGTCATGCAGACCTCTGCTGATAAACTCTAATTAAGATTAAGACAAGCCTTTTGGAAAGGATCCCATCATTAGCAAACATGATAAACACAAAAATACTCCCTACTTGTCAACCAGGAGCAATTCAGTAACCTAACAGTATTATCTGTTGCTAGGCTACAGGGCTGACAAAGCTTCAATTATATTGTATGGCCATACCTATAGAAAACTGTATAGGAAAATGTATCTAATATAAAAGCATTTAACTTCATCCATGCTATCTGTGATTCACGGCTTCCCTCAATGGCAAAAAATCAGGTTAATAATTACATAGCATGCTGAAAAAATCTTAGCAATGTGTCATGTTTGCACAGTTTTTTCTAATTTATCTCTATGATTGATAGACATTTGCTTTGTAAAAATAATAAAATTCAAGCAATAGGATGCTGTAAACCAGAAGCATAACTACATCTGGATTCATCAAGATATGGAATCACACTTAGTATAAAAAATATATAGTAAATGGAACCAATTAAATCATACTTAGATGCAGTAATACACTATCTTCTGTATTCAGAATAAGGAGTAAAATGGTGATAGATATGCATGCTAATTCAAAACTTTATTTTATGTAGGACAGACATCTAAAAGAGAAAAAAAAAATTTTTTCAACAGTCCTTCCTTTTTTACTTCTACATTGGAAACGTTTTTTAAACAAAGGGACCTCTACTATTCTATTTGAAATAAGGAATTTGCTCTGAAAATTTAACTAAATGGCCCTTCACTTATTTTGATCCTCAGAACCCTAGAACCCTATACCACTTCCAGGGAAAACACAGAATCCTGTACAATGAGCCTTGTGATGGTAGGCTGTTGCTTTTTTGGATTTTTTCCCCCCACTTATGTTTTGCAGGCCTTAAGGAATGATAATTTGGAATCTGTGGATCACAGTCTGAAAAGAGATTATATATAAGGTCAGACTCACCTAACTCCACCAGGAAAAAGAGTTTCAAAATGGATGAAACCATTAAGACTCTTGATTCATATTGTTGCTTTTAGGAAAAGTACCTTAGGAGAGCAAGTAGCTCAAACCAGCATTTCCACTCAGTACACAGAATTTCATGGCTTGAGAAGCATAATGACATATAAGCATATATTTAAAAGCAAATTCCAGTTTCCCTGTCTTTAGTATCAGTTGATTTTCCTTGCTAAACTATCTGAGTCTTGTTTTTTTGACCCAGAAATGCCACACACCTTTCACAGAAGTTTAGGAAATCAATGGCAATTTCTATTAAAAGCAGCTTTCAGTGCCAGTTAATTCCAAAGTATTACTTTTGTGTAGTAAAATTTGAGCTTACTGGACTTGATTGCGTTGCTGCAACAACATAATAGCCCATTTCCTGTACACACATCTTTTTGCATGAAGGGTCAAAAGACTATCAGAATTTATTTAAACAACAGACTGTTGCTCTTAGCAACTTCCAGGCACCATCAACTGAATTAAACCTTCCTCTCCCAATAAAACATTCCAACTTGCAAAAAATTGGGCTTTTTAATAATGGTAATGCGGGTTGGAGTTAATTTATTTTCTTCCCTCCTTTGTTCCACAGGTTAAGCATTTATGGAGAATTTGTACATCACAATAGAATGGGATCTTCATATTTGGGTTCCTTCTGCTTCTCACCCATGGGGTTGTGACGACTCAGCATATTGAATGCCATTTCAGTACAGCACAAGTTATTGGGCAGATCTCTAATTTTTGACATGAACAAAGTACATATATCTATATGTGGACACATTGTTTAATAAAAAAATTATAATTCATTCAAATCCAATACTGTTGAAATTTTTGACAGTAGAGTGGTACAAGGAACAGAACTTATAAATTATGTGTGCCCCTTCTTTGAAAAATGCTTTGGAGGTTTCTTTGTGCATTGGCAAATACAGTAGGAATATGAGTTATTGTGTGAATCCTCCTGCACAGCACCTGATAAAAGAATAAAGAGCTGTGACATATTCTTAAAACAATAGAGGAATTAAAGAGAAACAATGGGCCAGCTGCTTCATTAATACAATCAAAAGACAGCCCAGCACAGAGGAGTCCAGATAATTAAGCACTACTCTTTTAGACCTTTTTTCTGTAATAAAATTGCTAAAAATTTATTAACTACTTCATAGTTGTTAGATAGATCTATGTACTTGTTTATTTGGGTTGATTAATGCCTTTTCAGTATTCTACAACATGCCAACTCATGGTTCATACAAGTTTTTGAATAAAATAATGTAGGAATATGTGATATGGATCTGTGGTATATACAGCAATAAATCAAAGGCATTTTGTGAACAGTCTTTCCAGTTGCTAAATAATTCTTAGCGTTTTTCACATGCGTACACAAAATATGCACTCTGCACAGCATTTTCTCTATTAATGCACTTTAATGTTGGGGTTCCAACTGTTTCTCTGTGAAGTGTCTCAAAAATCACCCCTGCAAATTCAGACTACTCAAACTCTCACCAAAACCAGCTTTAATGCTACATTATTGAGATGATCCTAGCTTCTTCTATAATTTTTCCTTGTTTACTGATCAAAGGAGATCCCCAAAAGATATTTGACCTTTAATTTTAACTATCCACTGCATATTATAAGCCTGTAATAAATGGAAAATCTATTATCTTGTAAAAAATTAGACCAATATAGGGGAGAAACCAGTTCTGTTGCCACTTTTACTGTTACCTTTGTGTTCAACATAGAATATGGAGCCTTCTCAATTTTTAGCTCACCGAACAAAAGGCAAAATGAAGAAACTGCAGTGATATTTTCCAGAAGCAATACAACAGAAAAATACTCAGCTTAATGGCTCTAGCCAAATTAAACTCCTGTATTTAGAGATATAAGCTCTCTGACCAGAAACAGGGAAGAAAATACTCCTTAGGAATATAGTTCTTGCTCCTTCATGTGAGTCAACCTGAGCTTCGGGTCTGACTTCAGCTTAGTCATATGCTGACAGCTGACAGTGTATTCATCTGAATAGATGATTTTATGGTTAAAACTGTCAGGCATTATATAGCTGATAAAGAGGAAAAGAAAAATATGAAAGGAACTCGCCAGTCCTAGGGGAGAGAACTCCTAAACCTGGCATCTCAGTGTGAGTGTCAGGGGTCGGTCTTTCCCTCGGTGCAGTACAACTATTACTAACATCACCATCTTATGGCAGCAGCTCTCAAATTCACACTGCAAAAAACCCTCCTCAGCTGAACCCCAAATAAAGCACAGTATTTCTGAAGAGTAAGGAGTGCAAGAAGCAGATTTTGACCTCTTGTTTTTAACACTGTTGTATGCCTGCATTTTGTTAGTTTGAGGATATTTATGTGTTTCCTCCAATTAAATGTCTGCACGTAACACTCAACAGAGTTCTAATAGGTAAAGAGGCAAAATAGATTAGTGCTCCGAAAATATTCACAGGAAAATAATGTGGTAATTTTATTTGCCATTTTCCCCCCTGATAGAGCTGTCACAGCTTATTTACCACAGGGGGAGACAGTTAAACCCATATCCTTAGAAGTTCTATGCATTTAAGAGGCTTATATATCTCTTCTGGGACCCTCGTTCAAATCCTGGGCTAATCAGAATGAATACATATCTTTCTATTAGATGGCTCTAAAAAGTCTTAGGTGATATCAGCTCCTGGTGGACGACAGTCCACAGCGTAAAACTATTAAATGTTTGGCACAAATGGCAATACTTTCGAAATGAAGCTGAAAACTGTAATATCCTCCCACATCACAAGAAGTTAAGTCTGCTGCTCAGAGGTTGAAATTAAAGCCTGCCACAAATGCTAAACCTGTTCTATTTCCTTAATTCAGCATAAACTCAAACAAGGAAGTTGAAGAAGTTCTTTCCCAAATTTAGTGATTTCTTCCCTTTTTTCCCCTCCTCTTTTCTTTGCAAATTCTACTGTTTTGAATTGAGTGCTACACCTTTTTTTACATTTGAATTAGGTCTAACTTAGTGTTATTTTAGAATTTACAAAGCTTTCAGAGAGAAAATGACAAACAGCTTGAAAAAACCAGATAAACCCTTGCTGACATTGCCTGTGTTGCATTCCCACCACCTCTGCAAAGGAGCTAGAACTTACTGTCATAGCACACTCATCTCCCTTTTTACTTTTTACAGGACCACTGAATGGGCACTCTCCATAGAGCTTCCCAGGAGACATTCCCAGGTGACGCCCACTGCTCCCCCCAGCTTTTGTTGATGCACCAGGTTTCACAGAAAGAGAAAATGCACCACTGAAACCAACTACTGTGAAGCAGGGCTTTGGACACACACATTCCCACAATCCCTGCTTCCATAACAGCACAGCTGTAAGGTGACCTTTTTGTAGCCTTACAAACACAATCATGCCTGTGGATTGTCTTTTCAGAGTTATTTTGTGAGGCTGGAGTATATGAAAAAAGGAGGTGATTAAATGAGACAATAGATATGCTTTAATGGCACCTCTTTCTTGCAGGAAAAGCAGACTGCACTTCATCTTATCAATGGATTTTCTACTGTCTTGCACCTGCTACTGTAGGGCTCATTTCTTGCCCCTGGGCAAATGCAGAGTGAATGGCAAAGGCACCTGAGCAGAAGGAAGGATTATATAGAAAGAGCTGTAGTGATCGGTTGTATTTGTAAAGGAAAGCAACACAATAAATATAAGGAGAAATAGGGAAGTTTTAAAATGGTAAAATCAAAATAAAAAACATTGGTTATGAGACCTGCCTGCTTATTCAATACAGGGGCCATGCTCCAGAAAAGGCTCACGGCTTTGTGAGAAACAAAAGCCAGCTTTTATAATGAACAGAAGCTGGAGCATTTCGTTATGTGCACTGTAACCCAGAGAAAACAGTTGCTATTATCGTGAGTTATCTCGGACCTTTACTCGTGTTAACGTTCAGCTCACAGGCTGAAGTTCAGGAACTGAAGTTCACCTCAGCTGTAACAACCATGGAAGAAAAGTGGCACTTTCTGATTCCAAAAAGTCTCACTCCCACTTAAGCCATTAGAATGTTTTATACTGGCTGCAGTGGAAACAAGACTCTGTGACAAATCTGTGTCTCTCTTACTAAACAAGCAACTAAATAAAAGTAGATTTGCATGTTTAGTATGTTCTAAGATGTAAACACCATAGAAGCTATAATAAGCATCTAACTCAGGCTTCTCTATTTAAAAAGTACCTCATTAAAAAAACCCACCAGCACCCACACACAAAACCCCATACCAATACCCCAGATTTCCTCAAAAGGAGTTAAATCCCAGTTCTGCCTTTTAAAGTAGAAGCTAGAAATAATTTGACTGAAAACTCTTGGTGATCAAAAGCATTTCCACCTTCCAAGCTATACATGGTGTCCAAGGTAAACAAGAATTGTAAGTCTCCACCAGTCTCCCAGTTAGTTCATCTAGCAAGAGACTGTTAACAGCAGAAAGCAAAGACTGAGCTACTTCTGCTTACAATGGAACTTTAAAAAAATATATGAATGAGCAAATTGTTAAGATTCTGGCTGTACACAGTAACATAGATTAACAATTGAGGAGGACTCTGCACTTGATGACTTCTTCCAAAACAGGCTTAATAAAAAATGCCAGTTTACTGAGCATCATACAGGTGCATAGGAGCTACCATTGTGCCTGCTTGGTCAGCATGATTTCTAAATGGCCAGGAAAAACGTGACTGTATACCCAAAGGCAAGCTGTCAAAATTCAGTTTGCAGCTGATAAACTGATTACAAAGCTGCTTAAGACTTTGCTTGTAAACAAAAGCATTTATCAACTAATAATTTGCAATAAACTGATGTAACTCCCAGCTGAGCCCCAAACTGTAATTGTCTTTACCATCTGCCTATTAAAATACCATTCTTCATCACCAAGCAGGAGCAGAAGGGAGAGAATCTCCAACAACTACATAACTTGCATGCTTATAAATAATCTGTGAGCATTTCACACATTCATTATGATTGCCAGGTTTTGTATACTTCATTTTCTCTTTTTGAGAAGCAAAGAGGTGCAGTAAAGTGGCAGAAAAGAAATTAATAAATATCGCCTGGTGCAAGAAAAAATTATGTAAATTCATCATACTCTGCAGTTTCCTAATTTTTTTCTCTTTTTGCTACTCCATAGGAATATCATGATGGAAGCCCCCTCAAGCACAACTCTACAGATTAAACTCTCAATTTCTTTTCAACTTGTCAGTTTTCATTACCTTTCTTTCTTATGTATTCAGTTCTTACAGCTGCTTCAATGGGAAGCCAGTTAAAGCATACTGGCTCCCTAGGGGGAGTCTGCCAGGGTCTGAGGCATTCTGCAGGCTCCCTGGACTTCTACAGGTCACCCTTAAGAGCATTTTGCCTATATTGTTGAGAGGATGTCTGAAAATTAAGTGAATTTACATGCTTTTATTTTCTAACTACTGATAGTCTTAGTCCTGAGAAAGGAGGTAGTGTTTGTTAAACAAAGTTCAAAATTAACAAATACAGATGCTCTAAAGCTGATACATCCCAAGGGAAGAATCACTTTGTTAAATGTCTAAAATATTCAAGTATGAGGGAGAAAACAGAACTGATACCTCACAGAGCACGGCAGCCCCTCAAGATGTGTCTGCATGAAAAATTGAATTTAACAGAGAATTGCACTATGATTTAGTGCAATGCACTTGACCAAATATTTCTGCAATCTGCACTCTCAGCCACCCACTGGTCTGAGTGCAAGGCTGTGACCAGAGACCGACGATCAGCTTAGCTCTTCAGAAATAACTGTACAAAATGCACAGATGTTTTAAATGCAACTTGATTCCTCACTGGCTCTCCAGATTCAGACCAGAACGATCTGCTTAGCTGAACTGAGGCTTTTTATGTATATGAAAAACATGTCATTGCTGGGATGAAGCTGGGCATCTAAAAGCAAAAGAGGAAGGTTCCTCCTGCTAATTGCATTGAAAGACAAGAAATTAAAGGACAGTCCTGTCACCCATACTCACACAAGCAGTCTCATTTCCCTCATTGATAATCCTTGCCTACCTTGTAGCGCCTTTGTTTGACCCAGTGTTACCACTAGTGTTGCTTTCATCACCCCACTCCCTAGAACTGCAAAAAGAAATCAAATCACCTTCGGGTTTGATTGGGACCTATGGACGTTGTTGTTAACATACATTCCACTTAAGATAATCATGCTTGTAAACTAAGGTAATTTTACACGTAGAGAAATACATGTACTTGTGAATATGCTGGCTGAACCAGGACTTCGTACCTCAGTTTCTATCCACAGTACTGGGACAGAATCCAAATGGGGTGAAACAGAGGGAAAAGTGAAAAACAGTGTATGTACGAAATTTCTTTTTTAATTTCGTACAGAAAAATTTTTGTTGAACACTAAAACATAGTGATGAAAGCCGTCTTTCAAACCTCTGTTGTTCAAACTCATCAAATAAAGTATTTAATCACACAATGGCTTGGGTTGGAAGGGACCTTAAAGATCACCTAGTTCCAATGTCCCTGCCACAGACCAGAATGCTCAGAGTCCCATCCAACCTGGCCTCGAGTGTTTCCAGGGATGAGGCATCCACAGTGTGTCTGGGCAGCATGTGCCAATGCCTCACCACCCTCACAGTGAAGAATTACAAATGTTGAGTAACTTGGCCAGCTGAGATCCTTAGCATGATAATGCTGAGCTAAGCTATAAAGTTAGAAGAGTCACCGTTTCAAAAAGACTTGTGTAACACTTACTTTTTTAAAAACGGTAGGGGGGGGAAAGAGAAAATATTGGAAAACACGAAGCCGGAGTTAAAAATTTCTTTTGGTTACCACGCAAAGAGACGAAGTTGTGCGAGCTCCCAGGAGCGCCTGCCGCGCTCCCCGCGGCCCGCAGGTGTCGCTGTGGCGCCGCGGGCGGGCCCCGTTATTTATTTAATTTTCCACAAGGCTGCACATGGCCCCGGCGCTGATAACACCGCGGGGCTGATTAAACCCGGCTCCCACACCCGCGCCGGCCGGCTCCTGTCACGACAGAGAGCGCGGCTGTCGCTCCCGTGGCGAAGATGTGTCCCCTCACGGGCGGGCGCACCGACGGCACCCAGGTGATATTTTAAATGAACTGCAGGATTGACGCGCAAAGCGAAAAATATCGATTACAATGCTGTCTGCTCGCTTCGGGAGCTGTTTAGGGACTACTTCCCTTCTCCCGGGCAGCATCCCTCCCTGCTCCGGAAATTGCCCCAGTGGGGCACTGCCCTGTGCCCCCACCCCGCGGCTGGGCCCCTGTGCCACTCTGCTCCCACCAAAACTTTGGGGACAAGGAACCCAGGCTGTGATGGCACATCCGCTCTAAGGCAGCTGTTGCCACCTCCGCAGCTGGGCAGGCTGCTGTGAATGCTGAAGCCCTCGGGAGGGTCAGGTTTTGAGCACGCCGAAGCTGTGACACCGCAGTATTGGACTGTGTCACTCCCTCCTCTGGCCTGGCACCCCAGATCTGCAGCCAGAGGGCAAAGGCAGCGCAGGGTGATGTCTCTCTGCCCCTGCCTATGAGGTGTTCATGGAAATCACCTGTGATCACCTACAACCACACAGGTCCTTATTTCTACTTAAATAATTCCCCCGCAAAACTGGAGAGTGAAAAGATGCAGCCAGGGCTGGAAACTATCCAACATCAGCCACTTCATAATATTTCTGTTGCTGAGCAAAAACAGCATTCCAGGGTGCGTGACTCCCATGGAAACACGTGGGAATCCTGATGTTAAAAGTTTGTGGAAACCTTTGAACACTTATCTCTGTCTCATGAGAGTAATGAAGAAATTTGATGTCAAGCATGCAGTGATCCCTGAAGAACTATCTGGCTTTTGGAGGAGAAGGGATTACACACCGAGGTGAAATTCTGCTAGCCCTGTAGTGCTGGCATGAACCCCTGTGTCCTGGCTGGCCCCTTAGAACTGCACAAAATCTTAAGAGGAATGGTATGAGGCTACTCTTAAGTAAAGGGGTCACAGAGATTAAAGAAAAGTTCTATTAAATGTTTGGGATGCTCCCGGGAATAGAAATTTTTACGAAGCAGAATGAAAGAACTGGCAGCACCCGTGTCTGCTTGGAAATCTACCCTGCTGATAAGGCTGTTCTCAGGGCCACCCCCTCCCCACTCCCCCATGAACCCATCCCTGCACTTCCCTGGCCAGTCCTACTGGACACTAAATGTTATCTACTACCTCTCTTCCTTTTTAACCAGGACAAAGTATAATGAACAACTTGGAATCTCTCTGGAGTATGGGAATGGAATGCAATCTGGCACCATGGAAAAATGTAGTTCATCATTGCCTAACCTACGTATGACTGAGACCCAAACACAGTCTCTTGAACGCTAGCCAGCTTACAAGCAGTGAACCTCACAATATCCACAACCTGCTGGAGATGCTTCACTGTCTCATATCTTTTTGTTTTGCTAAAAGTTAGCACTCACATGGACAGCCATCTGCATCTCTAACTCAGAATCACTAAAATGCTCCATTACTCTCCCCCTTAATGTGTTTCTTCTTGGTTTTGAGCAGATGATCCTATACTATCCTATCTCAAAAAATGTGTCCTCATACTTCTGTATTAAGACACCGGAAAAATCAATGCTCTCTATGCCCTGGAAGTAGAAACAGGATTTAGTGTCTATCTTCATAATGGAAAATATTGCCCATGTGTAGGAGAGACAGTTTAGACCCATTTCCCCAGTCCATGGAAATACTGCTTGATATAACAATATAAAATGCCTCTCACTGCAGCTTCTTATTCTGTGTTTAAGTCTTTTTAGCTAGGGGTTTCTCAGTTGGTAACTTCTTCCTGTTTAATTCTCTTTTCTCATTTTCTTTCCCATCTACTTGCAGCCCTGTACTCCACCCCACATTCTCAGTTTTCATTAAATACAAACTGATAAAATAGTAACTCATAATTGTCAATCTATAAGCCAGTCAGGTAACACATATACTGTAGCACATATGTACATGTGCAACTATCTGACTTACTGATAAGAATTCTCACAAGTCTTTACTGTGATCAGTCTGCTGGGATGATATTCCCCTAAACAGACAGCTATTTTTAAAGTTGGAGACTTTGTTGTACAGGTACACTGCAGCTGATCTGAGCACACTACTTAGTGGCACTACCAGAGATGTGCAAACTGTGTCTGAGATACTGCGCCTTGCATCCTTCAGTTATCAATTCAGGATAGTTCTACACAAGTCATCTCTCTGAATCTGAATTAACATTTTCTCTCGCTGCTCATTTACCTGTTCATGGTACTATTAGCTGAATTAACTGCACAGACAGGTGAAGAGTGGATAATGCTGGAGAAATGGAAATAGCTGTAACTATTTTCTTTTTTTAAAGCTTCACCTGGCTGGTTTTGACAGGTCATTCAAGACTAGTTTCTTGGTGTGAAGCCCCCTATGTATAATTGCATGCCTTTTAAATATTACTCAGATATCTAATCTATATCTAATAAATAGATGGAAATGGTAGTGATATATAAGGCAATCAAGATAATATATTTGAGTGAAGATTTAAAGAAAAGAGTTGACAGTACTAGAAAGAAGCTGCAGCATGAACAACCTATTGCCTAAGTCTTTGCAGAAGAAAAAGATATAAAATGAACAAACACCAACTTCTTGGGGAAAGCAAACACAGCATTTTGAGGGGAAGACAAAAGAGAGTAGAAAAGTTTGAAGGATTTAACAGGTAAGAATGAGAGGCTTAAATATACTATATGATAGTGAAAAGATCAACTGAGGGTTTAAAAGGGCATAGCTGGGCATATTTTAAGTGAGCTAAATTATCTCTTAATAGACTTTTGCAGATGATAGAAAGGAGAATTTGAGGAGAATTTCAGGCAGCATTCACTGGGCAAAAATTAAGAAATCTACTTCTGATCTTGCTCTGACTTCTGATGTGCAATCACTCACCTGTGTGGGAGAGTTTCAGATGTGTCCACTGATGGGCTTATGTGCATCTGCAGAGCAGCTCTCAACTGTCCTGCTACAGGCAATGGCAAAGAGCTGCTCCGAGAGGCCTCTCAAAGCACATTTGTAAAAGCTAATTAATATAAAGAATATGAAAGCTATTACCTGAAAAAAACACCAAGTCCCTTTCTATATTCTTTCATTATTAATTATTATTAATAATTAAATAACCTTGGTTTACATATTCAAGACACCTCCAGACAGGTTCCTGCCCCAAGGAGCTTGCCATAGAAAGGTCAGATTTCAAGAACCTTTATTTATAATAACAAGTACTTAATCTGCAAGTGGCCATCAACTATTTACATAAATAACACCATTTTGTGTCAGTCTTATGTGTAGACTTTGGCTTCCAAACTGACAGGATATGACAAAGAAAAAACAGGAGACAAATTACAGAAATGACCTGGGTAATGGCAATGAAAATGGATAAACAGCTATGTGTGGGGTAGATTAAGCAATATGCTTGCTAGTGGGTGCAGATCCCATTAATTCCTTTGTGAGTACATGTACAGTCCTTAGCTACAGCACGTTTAATTTTTAGTGGATTGATCTGTGTATCTGAAAGAGCAATGTCCAGAAATAGGCTGGGGTAGTGGATCATTCCTGGAGGCCAGCTGAAAGGTATGAGTTTTGATGAGGGATTTGAAGGAGGAGCTGCAAATACTCTCATCCGCATAATTGTCTACTTTTTCCCCAATGTAAATCATTATATTTCTTGCCCCAATTTTTTATCGAAATCACTTCCAACTTATTTCAGTCTGTCACAATAATATTTTCATATGAGGAGTGTTGTAACCTAATTCCTTCATTTGAATAATACATTCATTTTTAATTACTGCAACTTGATCTCAGATTATTCAAATAACTGTTTCATTTTTTATGCTTACCCTGACCCCAGTGTATTTATAGGCTTTTATCCTTACCTGATACCAGTGTAATGTAATTATAGATTGTATTTTAATCATCTACTATATCCTAGTGAGTTTGTTTAAATCACTCCAATCCAGAGTCTTTTATTTCTATGCCTTTTAAAATTCTACAATGGCATTCTCATTGCATAAAAGCAATATTTTTGTAGTTTACTACAATGAATGAACATTTTGCATGCATTGCTGGCCATGTTTCTAATTTAAATTTTAAGAAGTTGCTATAGAGAACTCTATGTAAAATGAAATCCTGACTTGTAAACAGGCATGGGACAGCTCATCACTTGAAATCTTTGTTCATAGCTCCTATTTGGTCTCTAACATAAGTTTACAAGAAATGCAAATCAAATTCTTTATTCTACCAAAAATAAAAGTATACCTTGTACTAAGAATTGACAAAATATTTATCTTTTCTGCTCACAGGCACCAAATGTTTCCAAGTTATTTTACCTGTACTACAAAGAATTCCACATTGTATCCAGAAGCTAAATAGTTCAGGTGGGCCAGGTCATCACTAGTCCTGGCCACATTTTGATTCCTAGGGCTACCAGTTCTCTTTAAGATTTAACTCTTGAAGTTTTTTGTATTCTGAGGTGATTCAGTTTTGCTTAGTAATAATTCAAACTATTTGAATTATTACTAAGCATTGTAATATTCAAAATATTCAACGTAATAATTATTACGTTTCTTTCCCACTCCTTAGTGCTGATTGAGGAGTTCCCCTTTCCCTATTCTTTTCTTTTGTGTTGCTTCAAGATTCAAGTGTGGAACAGGGTCAGAAATCAGACAGGTGAAGCTACTCACGTTTGCACATCTGCCTAAGAGCCAGTATCTTTCTGGCTGTCAAATCGATTTGTACTGAGATAATTGCCACTGCTCTAGTCAAACTATGCCCTTTTTTTGAGCAGCCTTTTTTTCCTGTGATGACATCTAGCAGCAGACCTTAGGGTGTCCTTACAACATGCTCAGTTGCAGTGTATGCATTTTTCTACAGAGTGATGTAATGCCCAAAGATACTTCTGAATTAAACCTTCATCCCAGCAGTGTGGTGCAACCATCAGTACTGTTCCCAAAGTTGAGTCTGTGTCTAAAGTATATTGCATAGGTGGAAAAACAGTCAAAAGAACAACAACAACAAAAAAAAAATCAAAGCTGTTAATAAATCCCATGTTTTGTGGCCACTTAATGCCATGTCACGTTAGGGAAAGGGGACATTATGTGTGCTGCTAAAATTCCTGTAATTTGTGTTTTCAACATCCTTTCTTTCTCAAATGTGTAACTAATTTTTGACTTCAAGTACCTTTATCTTTTGTTTCTTTCTATTCTCCATGTGTGTCCATCCCCTGCTGTTTCCTTTATGAAATGTCACTTTTAAATCTGATCCCTTCTAGTTTCTAGGAAATAAGGGTCTAAAAGGCATTGAAATATGATCCAGACTGATGTGTGTGGAAAGCACAGGTAAGAAATGGGCATTAGCTACTTAAAAGTATAAATAAAGAGTAATTTTTAACTCCTACCTCCTTTAACAGATTATCTCTTCTCCGTAACACTTAAGAATTGTCCAATGTGTCACTTGTGACAAAAGAATTGCACCTAGTACCTTGAATCTAATGAACAGAAACACTGTCTCATAACAGTAAAAAAAAAAAGAAAAGTAAATAAGAACAGGGAATATGGGTTTATTGAATATAATCAGTGAGTAAAATGAATTACTCTGCTTTTCCAAGATCCAGACAGAGAAGCACGTTTCCCTCTGGGATTTCTACTACCATTTGGTCTAATATTCATTTTGCCTATAATAATACAAGCTTCATTAAAGTAGTAAAACAGCAATTGTCTCCTTGAGATCAAAGGACATCTGTTAAATAAAAGCAGACGGATCTCTAGAATGAAATAGCAGGAAAAGTTTGAACTAAATTTTATGGTGAATCAAAATGTAAATTGTAATTTCACAAGGAAGAGACAGAGCACAAAATTAACTTTGTAAAGACATGGAAAGTGGATATGTTGATCTTAGAAATGCCACTGATAGATAAGTATTTAGTATCTGTTCACATTTCTAACTCTAACACTTCATGATGAAAAATTATGCTCAACTAAGCACACTGGTCTTAAAGAATTACCATTAAACAAGAAACATTGCTTATCAGATAAATTATCTGACTGACCTAGCTTCTATTTAACTGCTCTTTTATTTGAAAAAAAAAAAGGAAGGCAAAAAAAATCCATCTGTCATCAGCATCCATCCTGCAAATCTTGTGACAAAATAGTCTCTTTTAAAAAATTTGTCAAATAATACCTAATAATATTTCTAAATCTATATTTTCACTGTTTGAGATATGGTACTGGAAAAACAGAATCGGATCTCTTGTCTAGTTTCAGCTTTGGTTTCTCTGGATGCCTCAATGATATTAGTGCACCTACATTTAACTATGGTGCATTACAGATCTTGTCAGTGAAGAAAATACTTAAGAGATACAGACATGCTAAAAATCAAGGCTTTTTTTAAAAAAGCCCAACCAAACAACCCAAAAATGCCTCTAAAAAAGATAGGTACTGGCCACAGCAAGAGAGAATTAGGGATGAAAACTCCTTTCCAGTGAGATATTCCCATAGGACACTGGGCAACCCTGAAAGCAGGCAGTGCCAGCCAGCAGACTGGGCCAGCTGTGGGCAGTGAATGAGCCCTTTATTCACGTGCTCTAACATTCACCTCACATTCCTTAGAGAAAAATGGTGGCAAAAGTAGCAATGGGAATGTATACTCTTGCAGGTTTTATTTCCTTCTGCAAAAGGCACAGGGTAGAGCCATGAAGTTCAATTTTAATTTGCCACTGCAAAAGTAACCCAATCTCTAACTTATTTCAATCCCCTTATTGAGCTTTGTCCTTATAATAATAATAAAAAATAGAAATTATTCTGAGTTATAATCATAATAAAAAATAGAAATTATTCTGAGGAAGAAAAACGCAAAAGAAATAAAACACCCCGAACATAACTTAATTCTAGTCTTTTGACAGGCGTGTGTTTATAATAATTAAGAAAATATTTTTGGACTACTTTTGCTCAACATTTTTTACACAATTTGCAAATGACATATCTTAAATCTGTTCAGCAGTCACAGGTCATGGGTCTGCAGTACTAGCTTAAAAAGGACAGTAATGGTTGGGTTACCTGGTGCCTTTGCACACCTGCCAGGGAGTGAGAACGTAGGGGAACAATCTGCTAACCTCAATCAGCATAACACATAGACTCTACAACTGTAATTTATAGCTTAATGCATCCACAAAGCATTGTGAAGTGCATTGATGACTTTGAATCAGAAAGGTTAAATCATAATTACTACTGCCTCATCAAAAAACCTGCATTTGATTGCCCACTAGACCAGTCAAATAAATGTCTGGTATTGCTATACCATGATAAACCAATATAAATAATGGATAGACATCTGTAGGCAAGATTACATGTTTTGATTTCAAATGGAAAATTAATGACAAAGTCCCATTTTGAAACTCTGTGAATTCCACCTAGTTAGAGCCTTTGATACCCTTTCTTCTGTATTTAAAATGCAAACTACAAGCACAAAAAAGTGAAGAAATATGAAAGAAATCAATGTCGATGCCTTAGCAGCAATTTGGTAAAAATATATATCAAGGAAAAAATTTAAAAATCAATCCCTAATTAGAAGGGAAATAAAATACCACTAAATATAAATAGATATATTTAACAGAAATTCTAGTTTAAAAATTTGACATTCTAGGATTTTGTTTATGCATCACAGTGATTTGTTTCAAAGGGAAAACATATGGATATTAGATGCCTTTTTGGACCCCCATGATTCATATTTTCCTCTAGTACAATTAAGAGAGGGTACCTTGGTAATACAATCTTTTCATAACATACTAATTTTGGTTTAAACCAGTTAAAATATTTCTGCTGTCATTACAGTGTCTGCTATTTTAAAATGAGGTATTTATTATGAAATATGTGACAATTTTTGCACTGTGGTGAAAAACAGGTACTACGTAACATACCCTTCGACAACAGGAGCCTCTGTTAGGAGATGGGCAATTCAGCTTTCATAAGCCTGTGCTTGGTGTTCCAACTGTCTATGATTCAGCTCTCCTTTCAGCAGATTTTTGCACTGTCTGTGGTGCAGTGAGATCTATGCAGGCCAGCTAAAATGTCGTTTGAAAAAGAACAACTATTTACTAGGAAATACACTCAAAATACTAAATTGTGCCACTGGATAGGCAGAAGAAGTTAACGATTTGCTCTGTTATTGAATCTTACTAGAGTGGAGTGAGTGATCCAGAAGCAATGGCCTTTACTTCCATTTTACCAAGACCTTAAATTACATAGTCCTCAACTCCCCAGTTTGTAGTTAACACATCCCTTGACTTTAGTGAAACAGCATTTGTTTCAACCCATACCAATAGGTTCAGACGATTGGTGCAGAATGCCACTCAAACGTTCTTGGATAGGAATTTCATGCCTAATAATCAAACTTGATACACATACTGGTTCTTTGGCATGTCTATCATCATGGCCATCTGTTAGGTGGAATTGTGCCTGCTAAAAAGGAGATATGCCAGTTTTAACATGATATAGGTGCCATCAAAATGCCAGTGATGAAGGAAAGACTCTAAAATATGGCAGTGATCAATCTTCTACAGAAAGATGCTCTGGGTAGCAACCCAACTGTTAGGAATATTGCATTGATATATATGATAATTAAAACCTTTGGTTGGCTTTTTGATCTCTAGGCACCCTGTCTGGGTGCCTGCATTCACACTGCAGCATTACTGTTTGGTGTTTTGTGCTTGCTAAAGGAAACATACATCTTTCTCATTTACTATCACAGCCTAATCACCATTAATAGCCTAATTTGAAGGTCAAATGACAGATGAAAATTGTCTTTTTACAACATTTTATTTTAAAATATGAAGTGATTTT